>PVHT021183506.1:5053294-5126943 GCA_004024745.2 Catagonus wagneri | reverse complement strand
AAAAAAAAAAAAAAAAAAAAAAAAAAGAAGTTCGGGATTAGTATATACAAACTACTATATGTAAAATAGGTTAATAAGGTACCACTGTATAGCACAGGAAACTATATTCAGTATCTTATAATTTAACGGAAAAGAGTATGAAAAAGAATACATACGTACACGTATATATGTAGAACTAATCACTTTGCTGCACTCTAGAAACACGGCACTGTAAGTCAACTATATAAAATAAATAAATAAATAAATAAAACTTATGGCAACACTCACAGCATATGGAAGTTCTCTGGCTAGGGATTGAACCCAAGCTGCAGCTATGACCCACGTGGCAATGCTGGACCCTTTTAACTCACTGCACTGGGCCAAGAACGGAACCTGTAGCTCCACAGTGATCAGAGCCCCTGCGGTCAGATTCTTAACCCACTGCGCCATGGCAGGAACTCCAAGCAAACCACTTCTAAATGGAGAACATATGGTTCTTTACCTAGTAAAGAATAAAAGTAAAGAATAAAGGTTGATAGCTATCTGAGTTGGAAAAAACGCAGAATAAAGAATGAAGATTCAAGAAAACATGCCTACATTGCAACACAAAAGGAGATCACAAACCACCACACAAAGAAAACAGTGCCGAGAATGGCACTGACAAACCTTCCGCTGGGGATGCACCTGACAGGAAGGGATTTCCAGGTATAACAACAGTGGGAGCTATGGAGGGGACCATGTGGCTCTGCTGAAGAACCCATAATATTTAGGGTTCTGTAACACTGAGAGAAAATTCTCCGCAAGGATAAGGATTTAAATTGTGGCTCCAAAAAATAATTTAAAAATAAGTCCTTGCTTGTGATGATTGTTGTATAACTATAAATGTAATAAAATTCATTGAGTAATTTAAAAAGTCCTTGCAAAATAAAATAAATTATGGGTTCAAAAGCCAAGCAGCTACAAGGAGGCATGGCTATTTCCCCTCCACAGTGCTGAGTGGGCAAAATGTGGGAGAAGGACAATATATACAGTGACTATGAAACTCTGCTAGGAAGAGAGTGAATGGAAAGTGAGAAGTAAAACTGCTCCTGTTTGCATATAACATGATACCATATAGAGAAAATCCCAGAGACATCACCCCAAAAAATATTAGAATAAATCAATTCAGTAAAGTTGCAGGATACAAAATTAATATATAGAATCTATTGTGTTTGCATACACTGATGATAAACTACCAGAAAGATATTAAGAAAACCCCATTTACAATTGCACAAAAAAGAATAACATAGCTAGAAATAAATCTAAACCAAGGAGGAAAAGAACTTGTGCTCTGAAAACTCTAATAGGACACTGATGAGGAGTTCCCGTCATGGCTTGGCAGTTAACGAACCTGACTAGCACCCATGAGGGTGCAGGTTCGATACCTGGCCTTGCTCGGTGGGTTAAGGATCTGGCATTGCTGTGAGCTGTGGTGTAGGTCACAGACGTGACTCGGATCGCTGGCAGCTACAGCTCTGATTTGACCCCTAGCCTGGGAATCTCCATATGCCAAGGGCATGGTTCTAAAAAGAAAAAAAAAAGAACAAAGACACTGATGAAAGAAATTGACACTACAGAAATGAATGTAGAAATATACTGTGCTTGTGGGTTGGGAGAATTAATATCGTTAAAATGACCGTATCACCCAATTCACAGATTCAATGCAATCCCTCTCAAAATAATGGCATTTTTCACAGAACTAGAATAATTCTAAAAAAAGAAAGAACGAAAGAAAGAAAAAACACGAAAGACCCTGAATAGCCATAGCAATCTTGAGAAAGAAGAACAAAGCTAAAGTATCATGCTCCCTGATTTCAAACTGTACTACAGACCAACATTCATCAAAACAGTACAGTACTGGCACAAAACCAAAACATCAATCAACGGAAGAAACTAGCTCAGAAACAAACCCACACTTATACAGCAGTACCCTCTCTGATAGCAATCTTTGCAATTTTTTTTTTTGTCTTTTTGCCTTATCTAGGGCCGCACCCGCGGCATATGGAGGTTCCCGGGCTAGGGGTCTAACAGGAGCTGTAGCTGCCGGCCTTCGCCACAGCCACAGCAACGCGGGATCCGAGCTGCGTCTGCAACCCACACCACAGCTCACGGCAACGCCGGATCCTTAACCCACTGAGCGAGGCCAGGGATCGAACCCTCAACCTCAAGACTCCTAGTCGGATTTGTTAACCACTGAGCCACGACGGGAACTCCTGCAATATTTTTTTGAATCTGTTTCCTCAAGCAAGGGAAACAAAAGCAAAAATAAACAAATGGGACCACAACAAGCTTAAAAAAAAAAAAAAGCTTCTGCATACCAATGGAAACTGTCAACAAAACAAAAAGCCAGCTTACTGAATGGGAGAAGATACAGCTGTCACTCAGTATCCTCAGGGGATCCGTTCCAGGAACCCTTGTGCATACCAAAATCCACAGATGCTCAAGTCCCTTCAATATTTTTATTTTTATTTTTTTACTGAAACATAGTTGACTTACGATGCTGTGTTAGTTCCTAGTGTACAGCAAAGTGATTCGGTTTTAGGTATTTATACACACATACATATACATGTGTGTACACGTATATACGTACATATATGTGCATCTGTACACATATACATACACACACATGTGCACACACACACACACACACACCCATCATTTTTTTGTTTTTTGTCTTTTGTCTTTTCAGGGCCGCACCCACGGCATATGGAGATTCCCAGGCTAGGGGTCCAATTTGAGCTTGGAGCTACAGCTGCCCAGCTGCCAGCCTACATCAGAGCCATGGCAACGCGGGATCCGAGCCTTGACTGCCACCTATACCACAGCTCACCGCAACACCAGATCCTTAACCAACTGAGGCCAGGGATCGAACCTGAATCCTCATGGATGCTAGTCAGGTTCTTTAACCACTGAGCCATGACGGGAACTCCAACACCCCCCACATCTTCTTTATCCATTTCTCTGCCAAAGGACATTTAGGTTGCTTCCATGTCTTGGCTATCGTAAACAGTGCTGAAGGAACAGTTGCCAGCATTATTTTTTCGAATTAAGACTTTTCTCCACATATATGCCCAGGAGTAGGATTGCTGGATCTTATGTCAACTCTATTTTCAGCTTTTTAAGGAATCTTTATACTGTTTTCCATAGTGGCTGCACCAATTCACATTCCCACCAACAGTGTAGGGAGGACAGTTTTCTTTGCTCCACACCCCCTCCAGCATTTATTTATTTGCTTTTTAGGGCCACACTGCTGGCATATGGAAGTACCCAAGCTCAGGGTTGAATCAGAGCCACAGTTGCTGGCCTACACCACAGCTCATGGCAACACTGGACCCCCGACCCACTGAGCAAGGCCAGGGATCGAACTAGCATTCTCATGGATACTAGTTGGATTCGTTTCCACTGTGCCACAAGGGGAACTACTGCCAGCATTTATTACTGGTAGACTTTCTTATGACGGCCATTTCTGACGGTGTGAGTCGATGCATCACTGTAGTTTTGATTTGCATTTCTCTAATGATTAGCAATGTTGAGCATCTTTTTGGTCATCTGTATGTCTTCTTTGGAGAAATGTCTATTTAGGTACAAGCCCCTTAGGCAAAATGGTGTAGTACAATGAATACAGCTGGTCCTCAACATTATTTACAATAGCCAAGATATAGAAACAACTTAAGTGTCCACTGATGATTGAACGGATAAAGAAAAGATGTGGTATATACACACGAGGGAATATTAAATCAGCCAAGAGAAAATGAAATCTTGCCATCTTCAGCAACACATGGATCTAGAAAGTATTAGGCTAAGTGAAAGAAGCCAACCAAAGAAAGACAAACAGTGCGTGATCTCATTATATATGGAATCTAAAAGACAAAATAAGCAAACAAAATGAAAACAGACGCACAGATACAGAGAACATATGGTGGTAGCTACATGGGCGGTGGGTGGCGGGGATGGGTGGAACAGGTAAAGATAGTTAAGAGGTACAAACCTCCAGTTATAAAATAAGCAACCCGTGGAGACACACAGCATTAAGAATCCGGTTAATAATACTATAATAACTGTATGGGGAACAGATGGTTCCTGGACTTATAACGAGGATAATTTCATACTGCATGCAAATGTCAAATCACTATGCAGTACACCTGAAACTAACACAATATTGTATGTCAACCATATTTCAACTAAAAAACTGTAAAGGAAAGAGAAACAGGATGAATGGCCCGGAGACAAGAGAAGGGAGGTGACAGGTTTTGCTGTCAGTTGAGAGAAAGGAGAGCTTCAGAACCCGTGCTTCTACTGCCAGGCCTGGGCAGTCACAGCCTCCAGCCTTCCCACACCCAAGGAAGTCTGACATTTCATTTGATCTCGGCTTCATCACTTCCCTGATGTCAATCGGTCACTGGCAGCTCAGGTACTCCTAGGGATCGAACTGATACCCTGAGTGGTTCTCGAGGCTTGCTTCCCAACCACATACAGGCCTGTACTCAACAGTCGCTCCTACAGATAGAGACTCCATTACCATTTTGCCAAAAATAGCTCCCCATCAACTCCAGCCTTCACCCTGGTCCACCTTTTCCATGGTTCCTCTATCACTGCCTAACCTTTCACTACACATTCATTATTTGTCTCCCTCACAAAAACATGGCTTACATGGGCAAGTGCTGTTTCAGTCATCTGACTCCCAGCATCTACAACAGGGCTTTGCACCTGTGCGACCTGACAAATCTGCTGAATGAATGAAAGAAAAAAATTCCCCAAAACGACTTGTTATCTTGGCATGGAAACTTGAGCCTAGGTCTGAGCCCAGTTTTGTTAATAATTTGCTGTGTGGCTTTGGGCAAGTCACTTCAGCTCTCTGGGACTATACCGTCTCATTTCTGAAACACAGAAGTAGACCGTGTAAAGACTAAAGTCCCTTCCAACTTTGTACTGTCTGCAAAACAACGTCCTGATTATCCTTCTGAAGGCAACTTGTTGCTAATTACAGGTGGGTTTGGATTTCTCTCAGATCTGAATTGAAGTTAATTCTATTCAAGAAATCTCTCCTTTAAGCAGAATAAAGCTGGGTGAATGTTAACTGGAGACACGAACTGACAGGAGCTCAGTGCTGCTGTGGGAAGAAACCACAGCCGGAAAGGGCAGAATGACAGCCACTTTTCCACATTCTTTGAGGTACCAAGATCCCACAAATCAACATGGGGAGATGGGGCCTGCTCCCTGAAGGGGATGGACTAAAGAATGGTGGGAAAAAGAGAAGTCACCAGTGGATATGGTGAAAGCAGGAGGCCCCAGCCCTGGAATCCAGACACCCCTCCCTCAGTTCTGCCTCCTTCTACGACTTCAAATGAGCAACTCTAGGCTCTGAGCCTCTGTCTCCCACCTATGACTCCCCTCATCAACGACTGGGGCGGGGGGCGCCCACAACAGCCTCCAGACCCTTCTCAGACTTCCTTGCCCTGGGAGAGGATGCCTTCCTAGATTTGTTCAGAGACCAAACTTCAGACTCTCAAGGGATGCCTGGACTGTCACCTGGACCCGAGTCACTTCAGAAGGGCCGATCTGGAGGCATTCCCATAGATGCCATCTTCTTGAAAATCTTAAGAATTTGGGGACCCTGCTACTCCTGAAAGAGGCAACTGTCGGAGTACTCGGAGCGGAGTCCTAGGCCTCTGCCTGTCATCAAGACACTTTAAGGTACGGGGCGAGGCCCTCGGGTCCCCTGAGAGGCTGACGTTTTTGGGGTCTTGCTGCTCGTGCGGAAGTCACGCCTCAGGTCCCCGAGGAGTGACCCAGGCGTCCCCGCCCGCCAGGGTCGCGGCCCCTCAGCCCAAGCATGGAAAGGAGCCCCGCGCCTCCTCCCTCGCGGCCCGGCCCGCGCTCACCGCCTTCTCCAGGTGGCTGCGCGCCTGCTCGCTGTTCTTGGTGTGGTGGTAGAGCACGGATCCGAGCTGCAGGTGCGTTCGGGCCTCGATGCGCTGAGGCGGCTTGAAGGGGAACACGGCCTGCAGGCAGTGAACACACAGGCGGATCTTAGGCGGACTGGAAGTGCGGAAGTGTTCGGCGAATCCCAGAAGAGCCAAGTACCACGACTCGGCCGCTTCGGCCTGAGCTGCCTGGGCTGCCGCCGCCTGGGCCGCCGCCGCCGCCTGAGCCGCCATTTTGACTCCACAACAACAAGCCGCCGCCACAGGGAGGCGGAAGCAGGCACGTGGGGCGGGGCCGGGCGCTCCTCGCGTCTATCGCGATAGCTGCTATACAAAGCAACCTGGAACATGTAGTTTATATTTGGAGTGGCCGTGGGTCCGAGAAGGTCTGAGACAAGGCGACGCCTTCTGTTCCTCAGGACTGAGGCCGGAGCGTGCCGATGAACTAAGGTTTGCATTCTCGGGGGGAAGACCTTCAGGGTTCCAAGAAATGGCAGGGCGTGGCTTGCCGATGCGGACTACATCTCCCATCAGGCAATGCGCACTATAACTGGCCCCCCTCAGGGGGCGCCCGAGCATTGTGGGATTGGATGAGTGTCAAGATGGACAACCGGGATGTTGCAGGTAACAGCCCCCGCCTCCCCTCAAGCGTCCGCCTGAGTCCTCTGGCTACGCTTCTTAGCTTCGCCCTCCTGTCCGGCCTGCTAAACTCACTGGCCTTTAGCCTCACCATCTAGGCAGCCGGAAGCGGCGACTTCTGCACCACCGCCGTCTGCCGAGACCCCAGACCCAGTTGCTACCTACCCCCACCCCCACCCCCGCTGATTTGCTGAGGACGCCCGCTTTCCTTAAAAGCCGCCACCGGGATATGCCCTGTGCCAGCTTTCCAAAATAACCACCCTGGGGCTGCTCCAAGCTGAGCAACCCGAGCCAGCTGCAACCTTGGACTGTCCTGCGCCCCTCACTTCTTAGCAGCTCCCTCCTGGCCTGTATCCCGCTTTCTAAAGAAGCCGCCTGAATACTTTAGTGCATTTTTTCAGCCCCCAGTTTACCACAAGGCTTGTCCTTCCCTGTCTACCCACCTAGACTGGGGTGCATTCAGCAGATATTCATTGTACTAGGCACTGTACTAGGCACAGAGGATGCAGTGGTAACCAAAACAGGGCCTTGCCTTCCTGAAGGTTGCTTTCTACTGGGGTGTCAGACAATGCACCAAAGAGGAAATATTTACAGAGACTGAGTTATGATGATGGAGCCAGTGGAGATGGAGGCTGCTGGTATTGGGTAGTCAAGGAAGGCCTTTTTGAGTAGAAGATAATTGAAATAAGAAGATGTCAATTATGGGAGGGCCTGGAGGGCAGAGGGGGACAGCAAGTGCAAAGGCCTCAAGGGCTTGTTATTTAATAAGTGTTGGGGAGTTCCTGTTGTGGCTCATCGGGTTAAGAACATAATGTTGACTTCCTGAGGATGCAGGTTCGATCCCCAGCTTCTTTCTGTGGGTTAAGGATCCAGCGTTGCCACAAGCTGCGTTGTAGGTGACAGATACAGCTAGGTTCCCATGTGGCTATGGCTGTGGAGTGGGTCAGCAGCTGCAGCTCAGACTTGACCCCTAGCTCAAGACCTTCCATGCGCTGAAGGTGCAGCCCTAAAAAAAAAAAAGAAAAAAATGTTAGGAATGAAGTGGAAGTGGGGAGGGGAGCCATCTCTGACAGGGCCTTGAAAATCTACTTTCAGAATTTGAATTTTATTTTTATTTTGAGTCCTGTGGGAACCTTCATGATGTCTTCTCCATCTCCACAGCTACCACACTTGTCTGAAGACACCATTGTCTTTTTTTTTTTTAAGGGCTGCACCCACAGCATATGGAAGTTCCCAGGCTAGCGGTCAAATTGGAGCTGTAGCTGCCAGCCTACACCACAACAACGCAGAATCCTTAACCCACTGAGTGAGGCCAGGGATCGACACAAGTCCTCATGTATACCAGCTGGGTTTGTTACCGCTGAGCCACAGCGGGAACTCCCAATACCATTGTCTTTTGCTTGGAGACAGTAAGCCTCTTCTTTGGTGTCCTTGCTGCCTTTGTGCGTATGTCCAATGAGTAGCCAGAATGATCTTAAAAATACAAATAGCATGGAGTTCCTGTCGTGCCTCAGCGGTTAACGAACCTGACTAGCATCCCTGAGGATGCGAGTTTCATCCCTGGTCTCGCTCAGTGGGTTAAGGATCTGGCCTTGCCTTGAGCTGTGGTGTAGGTCACAGATGCGGTTCAGATCCCACGTTGCTGTGGCTGTGACATAGGCCAGCGGCTACAGTTCTGAATTGAGCCCTAGCCTGGGAACCTCCATGTGCCGCGGGTGCAGCCCTAAAAAACAAAAAGACAAAAAATAAAATATAATAAAATAAAAATAGCAGTTGGATCTTGTCAACTTAATACTCCTCTGTCACTTCCTAAAACCCTTTAAGTAAAACCCAGACTCCCTATCTCTGCTCCACCCACCCACCCCACTACCCCCATCCCTGGAATCATCCACTTAGGCTACATTGGACCTTTGCTGGTCTGTGGATGCACCAGGCTTCTTCCAACCTTGGGGTTTTGCATCTGCTGCTGAAGGAAATTCCTGGTCAGGGATGGAACCCGAGCCGTCGCAGTGACAGTACTGGATCCTTAACCCACTGTGTCACAAGAGAACTGCATCTACTTCTTAATCTGCCCAGATCACTCCACTTGTGGCTTTTCAGGAGGCTGGCTCTTTATCTTTTTGGTTTTAGCCTAAATGTTCCCTCTTCTGACCTTTTTTTTAGGGTGTCCTAGCTGTATAGGTGCTCCTCTGTTATTCTTTCCCACCTTTTTGGTTTTCAGCAGAGAGCTTTTATCAGGATTTTGGAGATGCTTTTTTTTTTTTTTTATTAAAAGTCTCTTGTTTTCTGGGAGTTCCCATCATGGTGCAGCAGAAACGAATCCAACCAGGAACCATGAGGTTCCGGGCTTGATCCCTGGACTTGCTCAGTGGATTAAAGATCCGGTGTTGCTATGAGCTGTGGTGTAGGTTGCAGACGCGGTTCAGATCTGGCATTGCTGTGGCTCTGGTATAGGCCAGCAGCAGCAGCTCCGATTGGACCCCTAGCCTGGGAACCTCCATATGCCACAGGTGCAGACAGAAAAAGTCAAGAAACAAAAACAAACAAACAAAAAAAACAGCCTGTTGTTTTCTAAGCCAGAGGTGAATCCCACATGGGCAGATCTGTTGTGTTTAGCACCAAGCGCAGAACCTGGTACATAGCTCGGTAAATGTTTGCTAAATAAATGAAGGAATAGCAAGTTGTTTCATGGCTCACCTGGTTAAGGATCCAGCATTGTCACTGCTGTGGCTTTGGTTACGGCTGTGGCACAGGTTCAGTCCCTGGCCTGGCAATTTTCACATGCTGCAGATGCAGCCAAAAATAATTTTAAAAATCAAAAAAAGGAAATGAAGGAACAGACATGAGAATGTCCGTTGCTCCCGGTAGCAGTATCGGGCCTGCTCCTGTAGCAGCTGCTGGGCACGTTTGTGAAGCAAAGGCGATTTCTGATGTACTCCTCTCCCTTCCGCAGGAAAGGCTAACCGGTGGTTTGGGGTTGCCCCTCCCAAGTCTGGAAAAATGAACATGAACATCCTTCACCAGGAGGAGCTCATTGCCCAGAAGAAACGGGAAATTGAAGCCAAAATGGAGCAGAAAGCCAAGCAGAATCAGGTGGCCAGCCCTCAGCCCCCGCATCCCGGCGAGTAAGTCTCCCCCTGAGGCTGGATTAGGTTCTTAGAGGATCACCAGCCGAGAGTTTTGCTTGGGAGAGAAGTCGAGATGTCCCTGCATCCAGCCACAGATAATGCAGGGAGGGATACAGGTGCACGCTTCGACGAGGCTCCGTGTGGCAGGAGAAAAATGAGGGGTGTGTGGGAGCCCAGGTGATGGCCACCAACTTCTTTCACTCAGTGGCTGAGCACTCCTGACCATTCGTGGGCCGGTGGCCAAAGGTAAAGCAGGAAACAAAAACCCAGATCCCATCTCTGCCTTTAAGGGGGTCGGGGGGGCGTCACAGTCAACTGGCAAGGGGGAGTCCTAGTTATATCCCTAAAGCTGCTGGCAGGTAACGTTACATGAGGCAGTATGTCCCCAGAGGTAGTGGCTGCTGTAGGGACGCAGAAGAAGCTGTGCCTTCCCAAGGCCCAAGCAGCACTGGGAAGAGCTTCCCTTTGAATGAGCAGGAAAAGGGACTCAGAGGGCAGAAAGCGGGGAGAGCCCCTGCATGTCAGGTGGCCTGCGCCGCTACGCCAGAGGGGCTGTTTCTGAACCAGGCAGAGGGTCGCTCAGGCAGGGTTTCCTTCTGACTATCCTGAGAGGTTCTGAGGGTACCAAGAGTTTTGAGCAGGGTGACAAGACCGAAGAATTTCAGGCTGGAGATTGACAGAGAGGCAAGCTGCTTCTTCCGCAGTCCAAAGTATGGAGCATGTTAATCTTCTAAAGCTTCGTTCCAGCTCTCACCTTTTCTAAGAGTCTGTGGCCTCCTTGAGGGCAGGACCTAGACCTATTCTTGTTGGAACCAGGGCCTGGCACCTCCAGGATGCTCATCCACGTGGGGAGCGCACGTTGAATGCCCTGTGGGTGGGCTTGCGGGCTCTTGCCCTTGGAGTTATGGAAGGACTTGTGCCAAGATGGGAAAGGCCTGTAGGATTGCTTCCAAGAGGGCCCCCTGGGGACTGCTGGATCCCAGCACCAGGACCGGGCAGCCGGAAGGGAACATTAGGTGGGTGGGTGCATGGTGTAGGTCGCTTTGGAAATAAGGTTGTTTTCCCTGTTGTAAAAGCTTGGAACACCTTAGAATTTCTTGCTGCAGAAATAAGAAACATTCAGGTTGCCTAAGGAGAACCGTTTTGTTGTGTTCTCTTCCTGCATCATTGCTTTGTTTCAGTAAATTGGGATCAAGCTCATGTGCCGCTTTCCCTCCCCTATTATTTAAAGGAAAATCTCCCCCTGTCCCCACATTACAATGCTTTAGAACCATTATAGAAGTTTTACTTATTTTTATTAGATGTGTTATATGCCATAAAATCGACTGTATTGTAATTTTCAGTATATTCACAGCATTGTGCAACTATCACCACTAATTCCAAAACTTTTTTTCCCTTTTTTAGGGCCACACCTGCAGCATGTGGAGGTTCCCAGGCTAGGGGTCAAATCGAAGCTACAGCCGCCGGCCTGCACCACAGCCACAGCAACGCCGGATCCGAGCCGAGTCTGCAACCTACACCACAGTGCACGGCAACACTGGATCATTAACCCACTGAGCGAGGCCAGGGATCAAACCTGCGTCCCCATGGATCCTAATCAGATTCATTAGCCACTGAGCCACGACGGGAACTCCTAATTCCAAACATTTTGTTACTCCAAAAAGAAACCCCATGCCCATTAGCAGTCACTCCCCATCCTGCCCCTCTCCCAGCCCCTGACAATGACTAATCTACTTTCTGTCAGTGTCTAGATAATTCATGTAATATGCAGCCTTTTTTGTCTGGCTTCTTTCACTGGACATATGTTTTCAAGGTTCATCACTTTGTAGCATGTGTCAGGACTTCATTCCCGTGTGTGTGTGTGTGTGTGTCTGTCTGTCTGTCTGTATAATCTTCCGTTACGTGGATGGACCATGTTTTGTTTATCTGTTCATCAAATGTCGTCATTTAACAGCTGTGTATCACCCCTTCCATTTGTACTGGGGAGTTTTCAAGGGCTTGAGCTGCTGCTGCTGCCCCAAAGTATTTTCTTTTCGCCTTTTTTTTTGCCTTTTTAGGGCTGCACCCGCGGCATATGGAGGTTCCCAGGCTAGGGGTCTAACAGGAGCTGTAGCTGCCGGCCTTCGCCACAGCCACAGCAACGCCAGATCCGAGCTGCATCTGCAACTTACACCACAGCTCACGGCAGCACAGATCGTTAACCCACTGAGCAAGGCCAGGGATTGAACCCTCAACCTCATGGTTCCTAGTTGAATTCGTTAACCGCTGCACCATGACGGGAACTCCCCGAAGTATTTTCTTATCTCTCATTGTCTTTGCCTTCTTTCTGTCCCTTCTGAGGGAGGTACATACAGCATGAGGACAGGGCCAAGGTCACCAGAAGGCCCTGCTTGTTTAATGTCAAGGCTAGTTATCAGCAGAATCCTCTCTTTCATATAAAATAACTTTTACTGCCTTTTTTTCCCCCCAACTTCAAGGATCATTCTTATATGTGGTGGAAAATCTGGGAAATAGGAAAGAAAATGAGGAAAAACTGAAATCACTTCTAACCCTGCAACTCAGAGACAAGTGCTCGTGTAATTTCGATGGGTTTCTATAACAACTTTTCAGTCAAACGTATTTGGACATAAGTGGGACCATACCGTAGATATTGTTTTACATCCAGCCTTTTTGTTTTTTGTTTAACGTTGTGCTTGGTTATCTTATTTATAGAACCAGGCAGCCATTTATTTGCCCTATGGATACCCTATAATTTATTTCCAGTGCCCCCTGTTGACTACTTAGGTTTTTCTCCACTTTGACTTCATTAGAACAGATTTCTAGAAGGATAAAACTTAGTTTTAAAGGAAAAAGTTCAGACCTGTGGGCTTCCTGAGCTTTTCCTAATTGTTGGGTGTGTCTGTATGATGAAAATGGCTTTGAAAGCATCACATAGGAGGCGTTTCAAAGAGTATGTTATAGTAAAAAAAAAAAAAAAAGGAAATGGAAGAAGTAGAATATATGTTATGATTACAGTGTTATTTCCTTCTATTTCCAATCTAAGGAACAAAACAAAGAAATACACCAAAGTATTAATAGTGGCTCTTGTGAGGTGAGGCTTGTTTTTGGTTTCTCCTTGTTTTTTTTTTCTTTTTTTTAATGGCCTCAACTCCAGCATGTGGAAGTTCCTGGGGCAGGGATTGAATCCAGGCTGCAGCTGCGACCTACTCTGCTGCTGTGGCGGTGCTGGATTCTTTAACCTGCTGCGCTGGGCTGGGAAATGAACCATGCCTCCCCAGTGACCTAAGCTGCTTAGTCAGTTTCTTAACCTGCTGCACCACAGCAGAAATTCCTCCTTGCTTTCTACATTTCTCTTTTTTCCATATTCCCATTTGCTCATGACAAGCCTCTATCACTTTTATGATAAGGCAAATAAATTTGAGTTAAACGCTTGGGCTCCTGGGTTTGTTTTTGGGGTTTGTTAAAAATAAATTTTTCTGGAATTCCTCCTGTGGCACAGCAGGATCAGTGGCATCTTGGGAGTGCTGGGATGCAGGTTCAGTGCTTGGCCCAGCACAGTGGGTTAAGGATGCAGCATTGCGGCAGCTGCAACTTAGCTTGCAACTACGACTCAGATCCGATCCTCGGCCCAGGAACTCTGTATGCCATGGGGTGGGCAAAAAAAGCTTTTTTTTTTCTTTTTCTAAAATAAAACATGTTAGCAAAAAGACAAGAGAGAGAAAGTAGTAAAAATATGAAGTGTCCGTGTGGTTCTCCCACCAAGAAGTTGCTTTGGGTGTGTTCGCTGTGCACTGGTGATACCCACAGAAGTGCTGGCCGACCAGGCCCAGAAGTGCCGTCACACACACGTGTAGACACAGGCCCTGCCTTTGAGAACTCTGAAGTCTAGCTGGGAAGACAGTCGTGGAAGCCAGAGAGAGCCTGATTAGTTATCAGTAGGTACAGCAGGTGCTGTGCGGGAGGGCAGGTGCTTCTGAGCCTTCTTGTTGGGGGCGGCCCTTTGGACGTGGGGAGTCAACAGGCAGGTAGAGACAACATCAGTACAGCTGGTGTTGCTTTGAGTAGAGTGAGATTGTTCCATCTTAGGACTCTGAAGGCTGCTCTGTGAACTCAGTACTTCCCTGACATCTTGAGGGGCCTGATTTAGGTCCCGTTGGACGAGAACATGGGGGCGGGGGTGGGGCTGAGGCCGGCAAGGTGTGCGCCCTCCCCTCCTCTCAAGGTTTACCCTCTCTGTCCTCTGTCTTGGGTCTAGAATCGCAAACGCACACAACTCTAACGTCTCCAACAAGTTTGCCAACGACGGCAGCTTCTTGCAGCAGTTTCTGAAGTTGCAGAAGGCACAGACCAACCCTGGTGAGTGAGGTCACCCTGTCCCATGTCATCTCCTCCTAGAGCTTCCCATGCTCTCTCCCAAGGGTCCATCAGCCCCTCAGAAGCGGCAGGCCCTGCCTCAGACTTGTTCTTGACCCTCATTCATTCTACTCCCCTTACTAAATGCCCAGGGGTTGAGCACATACCCTGCCCTCTGGGTGCTTACCCCAAAGAAGCGGAGACAAGCCAGGGCTTGATCTAGGGGTTTAGGGGCCAGGACTAAGCACGCCCCAGGGTTGTGGGACTATGGCTTAAGTTAGAGCGGCGGCTCGGGTGCAAGGAGCAGTACCTTCTTCTGTATGTGGGGCTGCTTGGCCCACAGGAGCCCCACGGGATCTGCCGGGTGTGAGAATCACCGCTTGTGGGAAGCCCCCCCATATCTGTGGTTGTGCAGTTTACCAGTCTCATATTTACTGTAAGAAAGTTACTAGTAAAATAGTTGATCTTCAGTCTTTGTCAGGTTCCCCAAGTGACAGTTAAGAAAGCTAAGGGAGGAGTTCCCGTCGTAGCGCAGTGGTTAACGAATCTGACTAGGAACCATGAGGTTGCGGGTTCGATCCCTGGCCTGGCTCAGTGGGTCAATGATCCGGCGTTGCCGCGAGCTGTGGTGTAGGCCACAGACGTGGCTCGGATCCCGTGTTGCTGTGGCTGTGGCGAAGGCCGGCGGCTACAGCTCCTGTTAGACCCCTAGCCTGGGAACCTCCACATGCTGCGGGTGCGGCCCTAAAATGACAAAAGGCAAAAAAAAAAAAAAAAAGAAAGCTAAGGGCCAAATTTGCCCACAGAGGAGAGGAAGGAGGGGCTTTGTGAGCTCTTCGCTGCAGGGTCTCAGGTCATGAGTTGTGTTTGGAAAGTCCCAAATAAGGCTGGCTCCAGCCCGTCACTGACAGGAAGAGGGAGTGATCATAAGCTGGATGTGGGGATTCAGGGTTTATCTGGAAGAGCTGCTTGCTGCGTTCTAGGCTGTGGCTGCAGGCATCAGGGTCTCAGGGTACGCAGGTTCCAGGCTGGCCTCCCTGGGCTGGGTGACCATGACAGGTTTTTCCTCTCCGATCCTCAAGCTTCCCCTTCTGTGAAATGGGAATGGCACAGCAAGACAAAAAAAGAAAAAAAGAAAAAAAAAACTGGGGGTGGTGTCCTCTCTGAGTGCTCGCAAGCCCCCATCACCTGCCGGTGCTGCGCTCGAAGCTGGGGACCAGGCTCCAGGGTCTCAGGGCGTGCAGGTTAGGCGTGAGGGCGGGGAAACCCACGCCACAGACCTTGAGTGCGGGTGTCCTTCCTTGCATCCCAAGATCCGCCGCCCAGCGCGCCCATCGCCCCGCCGCGCGTGCTCCCGCGCCCGGGGAAGAGGCCGCCCCTCATCAGCAGCCTGCCGGGCCAGGTGAAGAGCTATGTGCATGCCAAGCAGCTGCCCGTGGCCAGCCGCCCAAGCGTCTTCCAGTCTCCTGATGAGGACGAGGAGGAGGACTACGAGCAGTGGCTGGAGATAAAAGGTAGGGCGCGGGGGCTGTCTCCCTCCTTCCACAACTGCTCCTCCAGCCCCACCGACAGGATGCAGGGTCAGTGGGGAAAGGTGCAGCTAGACTGCGGGTCGCTGGGGGCTGTGGCCGGGGGTGCTGCCAGGTATCCAGGCTGAGCCAGGGGTCGCGGGGAGGCCCTTTAGGGTGAGGGGTGGGGAACGTGGTGGGGCTGCAGGGTGTGGGCTTCATCTTGGGAGCGGTGGGACCCATCGTTCATTCACGTGGGGGCTCGTCTCCACGGGGGACATTCTCAGGGGAGCGTTGAATACTAGAGGAGGAGCTCCTCGATGCGGGTTATCTGTCCCCACTGGCTTGGGTCAGAAGCGTGAGCCTGCAGCTTGAGCTCCCCTGCCCAGGGAGGGACAGTCATTGGCCGTTTGTGAGCCAGTTCCCTCAGGTGGCCCCATATCTGAGGAGGATGGAGGGCGGCACTCCTAGTGCATCCGGCTGTGTCCCTATTCAGAACGCGACCTCGGTGCCCACCTGAGGTAGGTGGCGTCGTGGGCCTGGGCCACCTCTGCTCCAGGATGGCTGGCACAGTCGTGTTTCCCCGACAGTGGGGACAGACAGGCTCTAAGCTGCTTGCTCTGGATGAGGGTGCTGGCTTAAGGCCACGCATCTAAGCAGCTGAGCAGTGACTAACCTCAGACCGTGCAGTGTCGGACGGAGCCGCTGAGTGTGGTGCTTCCTCAGATGGGTGCCCTGGGGGTTCCGATGTTACTCTGCCGGGAACCGCTGCTTCATGAGGGGCAGAGGGTGACAGGGGTCCTTGAAGCTTACTATGGCCTGCTGTTGATGTGACCTCAGGAAAGCACCTGTGCTTGTAGAGTGACCAAGTCAGAGTTTTTGTTAAGGTTATGGGAGGAGGATTGAGGCTAAGGGGAAAGGAGGGTGCAGAATGCCCCTAGGACCTCCTGTAAGTTCTCCTTAGGCCACACGTACCACTCCCCTCCTCCTCACACTCTGAGGTTCCTGGCAGTATAAGCAAGAAGGGGAATAAGAGTGGCCACAAGCTCAGTGTCTAGCCCTATTGCCAAGAGGAGCAAATGTTCTTAAGCACTGACTGACATCATGAAATTTCTTTTGGGGGAGTTCCCGTTGTGGCTTAGTGGTAACGAACCCAACTAGTATCCATGAGTTCGCAGGTTCGATCCTTGGCCCCACTCAGTGGGTTAAGGATCTAGTGTTGCTGTGGCTGTGGTGTAGGCCGGCAGCTGCAGCTCTGATTTGACCCCTAGCCTGGGAACTTCCATATGCAGCTGGTGTGGCCCTAAAAACAAAAACAAAACAAACAAAAAACCTGGAGTTCTCATTAGAGGGGTGTGAGCTGTTTGGTGGCTGACAGCCTTAGAAACATGTCAGCAATAAATACACAAGTAAGTTCCATGTGGCTCAAAGTGGAGGCTAATATGAAACAAAAATATGTTTTTTAGCTCCGTTTGCTGAAACCGCTCCGAGGTAGTAAGCCCATTGCAATGAGTATCTCTAGCACCCCGATGTTGATATGGAGACACTTGCTCACTCACGGAAACCGGGACTTGTTGGAGAAATGGCCGGCTCTAGGTCTGGGCAGGAGGGGTCTGAGAGGATCCTAAGGTGTCCTGTCCCAGCAGATAGCGAGGAGGCCATCAGAGACTCCTGGGGTCGTGCCCCGAGGCCTCAGGAGCCAGCCTGAAGAGGCTCCACCAGCCACCGAGGGGGAGATTGAGCTTCTCCGATGCTATTAATTACATTGGATCGAAACCCACTGATGTCTTTAAATCAGAGTTTGTAATGATATTTTTAAAAAGAAGTTGTCATCTTTGAAGGATGAGAGGGGACTGATTTATGATACTGAATGCTGGTAAATGAACGAATTTTGAGCGTTCCTGAAAAGGAAGTGGAGGCTGACCGTGTTTTCCGACGTCGCCCTCCCAGCCTGGGGACTGGCTCGGCCTTTGGGAGGCTCACACACTTTTCTCCCCCCAGCGTGTCTCGCAAAGACTGTCTAGACTGACTCACCCCTCATCATGGTGCTTTGTGCATGGACCCAGGACGCCCGACAACCTCCTGCATTTCACCCTCTTCTCCCCCCCACCCCTCTGTCCTTGTGGTCCGTAGAGAGAGTGTGCCTGTTGACTGTGGGGTGTGTGAGTTGAACCCCAGTACTGACAGCCTCCTTAAAGTTTCACCCCCAGAGGGAGCCGAGACTCGGAAAGTGATAGAGAAATTGGCCCGCTTTGTGGCAGAAGGAGGCCCCGAGTTAGAAAAAGTAGCTATGGAGAACTACAAGGATAACCCGGCATTTTCGTAAGTATTTCTGGGAGGGGAAGCCACTGCTCCTTAATGTTCTTGCCACACGTTAGCACTCGCAGCTGTTTTTGGAAAGCCCTAGTGGTGACTGAGGCTGGCCGGGGCTGGGTGCTTATTTGCGCGGGCTAGATGCTGTGCCGAGCACTTTCTAGTTCGTACCAGAGATCGCAAGGGGCTCCGGTGTGACGTGGAGACTTCCTTTGGGGCCCCATTGAGACATCTCTGCTCACCAGCTTGCTTTCACGCGTCTTCAGAAGCTGCATGGGTCCACCCAGCCCTGTTGCTCATCTCCCACTCTCTGTTTTACAAAACTCCTCTCCAGGTTTTTGCATGATAAGAATAGCAGGGAATTCCTCTACTACAGAAAGAAGGTGGCTGAGATAAGAAAGGAAGCACAGAAGTTGCAGGCAGCCTCTCAGAAAGGTAGGTGGGTGAAGGGGAGTGGGAGGTTCCCGGGAGGTGTGTGGACAAACCATGCCCCTTGTGGAATTTGGTTCCTTTGCTGGAGTCTGGGGTGGCGTCGACAGTGCAGGTCTATATCCCCGCCCCCCGCCACCACCACCCCAGGTATGCTAGGGCCAGTGCTGCCCTCCCTGCCAGTGGGGAAATCTAAGGGTCAAAGTCAAGTCAAGGTCATGTCAGGGAGCTCAGCCCTATGCATGTAGAGGGGGCACAAAAAAGTAACATTTGCCTCTTGGTTCATGGTCATCTTCACAAGTGCTAATGAGCACCTACCACCCATGTTGGGCACTGAGGACACCTAGAGACAAATGCAGTGCCTGACACTTGTGGAGGGAGGGCCAGGGGACAGAAATGGTCCGCTGCTGAGATCTTGATGGAGTGAGTGTCAAGGGAGGGAGATATCCTGGCCGGTCTCAGCTGTAGTGAAGTGAAATCCCAGCAAGGGGATTGATGTTTAGGCCAAACATGGGCCACAGACACGGTCTGTCACCTGCAGCCCCTTGCCCTGACCTTCTTCCCCAGAGAGGTGGGCCAGGCCCATCCCCCCCATAAAACATGGTTCAGAGGTCGAGAGGGCAGCTCCCAGCAGAAAGGTCAAGGTGGGGGTTCCCATCTCTTCTCCAGCCCCAACCCAGACCTCCCCTCACGTTCTGTTGCATGTCCCAGTGTGTGTCCAAACCCCCAGGTCTGTGGGCTGGGAAGGGGGCAGGGAATGGGATGGGTGGGTGGAGACTCAAGATATATTATTATATTAACTCTGGTGCTTGGTTCCAGTGCAGTAATCTGATTCCCATTTGCCTGTTTTTCTTTGTATTGTTTCTAAAATAAACCCCTCTTGTTGCCCGTGGGGTTCTTAGCAGAAATTAGGCTGTTGGGTGTGGTGAGTTGAGCTCAGTACTGACAGCCTGCTTAAAGTTTCACCCCCAGAGGACGAAGAGGTCAAGAACCTTGCAGAAAAGTTGGCCAGGTTCATAGCGGATGGGGGTCCTGAGGTAGAAACCATCGCCCTCCAGAACAACCGCGAGAACCAGGCATTCAGGTAAGGAGGGGGACCCACCCGGGAGGTAACCTCTCACCCTGGTCACAGCTCCCCCGCTGAGAAAACAGGCTCGGTGTGGTGCTGAGACGCGCTCGAGTCCCATGGCAAGGAGTTGGCATGGCCAGGACTCGGGTCCAGGAGTTTCTGACCACAGAGTTTAGCCGTGCCGCCCCTTAGATACTCCCCAGGTGCATGCTGGGGCCCTGACTCGTCTCTGAAGCGGGTGTGTGGGCGCCTCTGGGGCCTTGTGTTTCCCAGGTGCCTTGTGGAGAGGGTCACTAGCACTTGCCTCCTTCATGACAGAGCAAGACAGGCTTTTGAGCGGAAACTCACGGAGTTGTTCACTCTGTGCGCTCTTAGGGTCTCATCCTGATGATGGAAGAAATGGCAGGAAAGGCCGGGATGTCATACCTCAAGCGGGTACCTCGGGACGGGGAATCACTGGCCCGTGTGCAGGTTCCGCAGAGGGCGTGGGACAAGCATCCTGGGCTCCCTGCTGCTCCCAGCCACGGAGTCACAGCGCCCCCTCTCAGCCTGAATCTCTGGTCACTCGCTCTCTCAGTCGTTGGGTGGGTTCAGCAGCTCCATCCAAGCCTTTCCCCCAAGCAAAGAGACGTTTCAGCACGAGGATCCCAGGCCTTCCCTGTACCATTGACCCTTGTGGGGGCATTGCTCGTGCTGAAACGTCTCTTTGCTTGGGGGAAAGGCTTGGATGGAGCTGCTGAGCCCTGACCCTTATGACAGGGGAGAGCCACCCGGGCTCCAGGCTTTGCAGAGAATTCCATTACTTCACCCACTTTGCCTGAAATTGATTTTTTTTTTTTTTTTGGTCTTTTCAGGGCCGCACCTGCAGCATATGGAGGTTCCCAGGCTAGGGGTCTAATAGGAGCTGTGGCCGCCGGCCTACACCACAGCCACAGCTACGCCAGATTGGAGCCACATCTGCGACCTACATCCAGCTTGTTGGGTGTGACTTTGCTGGAGGCAAGAGGGTGATGCCTGCGGTAAGGACAGAGCCTGAGGGTATCTGGCAGAGAAATAGCCGAAGGTGACAAGCATGGTCTGGGGGAGCTCATTTCTACCCTAGAGCTGAACCACACTGCGCTTGATGGGGGAAAAGTAAATGAGGGATGATCAGGTGTCTGGGCCTGGGTGAGGCATGCAGGTTCGTACCCAGCAGACTGTTTCGTCTCCAGTTGGAGTGTACGCCACAGCCACATAAACACGGGATCTGAGCCACATCTGCGACCTACACCACAGCTTACAGCAGTGCTGGATCCTTAACCCACTGAGTGAGGCCAGGGATCAAACCCGCAACCACATGGTTCCTAGTTGGATTCATTAACCGATACACCATGACGGCAACTCCTCTTCACCAGAGTTTTTTATTTTCCTCACACAGATTCTGTATATATATATATATATTTTAGCTTTATACGTAAGAATTTCATTTTGGGGAATGCTAGTGTAAATGGTATTTGTGTTTTTAATTTTGAGTTCCACTTGTTCATTGCTGGTATGTAAGAAAGTGGTTGACTTCTGTAGATTCATCTTAGATCCTGTAACCTTGCTGTAATAGCTTATTAGATCCAGGAGGGGTTTTTTGTCTATTTTTTCATCTGTTTTTTCTATATAGACGATCATGTCATATCTCTCCCTTCTCAAGCAGTATACCTTCTATTTCCTTTTCTTCTTCTTTTTTTTTTTTCTTTTTAGGGCTGCATCCACCATATGGAAGTTTGCAGGCTAGGGGTTGAATTGGAGCTGTAGCCACCCACCTGTGCCACAGCCACAGCAACGTGGAATCCACGCTGTGCCTGCAACTACTACCCACAGCTCGTGGCAACGCTGGATCCTTGTCCCACTGAGCGAGGCCAGAAATCGAACCCTCATCCTCATGGATACGAGTCAGGTTCATTAACCACTGACCCATGATGGGAACTCCTGTTTCCTTTTCTTATTACTTTAGCTAGTACTTGCGGTGTGGTGGTGAAAAGCATTGCCGAGGAAGGATATTCTTGTTTCTGTTCTTAGTGGAAAAGCTTGAAGTTTCTCATCATTAAGTATGATGTTAGCCATAGGTTTTTTTGTAGCTGTTCTTTATTAAGTGGAGAAAGTTCTATATTCCCAGTTTACTGAGAGTTTTCCTCATGAATGGGTATTAGATTTTGTTAAATGCTTTTTTCTCTAGTGGTTGATATAATCATGTCGTTTTTCTTTTTTTAACCTATCGATTTGGTAGATTTCATTACTTGATTTTCAGACATTTAACCAGTCTTGCATGCCTAGGATGAATCCCACTTGGTTGTGGTATATAATCCTTTTTATGCATTAGTGGCTTAGGTTTGCTAATATCTTATTGAGGATTTGTATCTATGTTCATGAGAAATGTTGGCCTATAGTTTTCTTGTAATGATTTGTCTGGTTTCGTTTTTATTGTATAGAACTGGTATAATTTCTTCCTCTCATGTCTGGTAGCATTCACTGGTGAATTTTGGAAGGTTATTAACTACTGATTTAATTTCTTTAATGGAAATAGACGTGTTCAGGCCTACTTCTTCTTGTGTGAGTTCTGGCAGATTGCATGTATTTCAGATTTGTGGGCATAGAGTTGTTTGTAGTAATCCACAGTAGTTTTTAATCTCCCTAGCATCTGTAGTAATGGCCCCTTTTTTGTATCTGTTATTAATAATTTGTGTCCTCGCTCTTGTTTTTCTTGGGCTGGCTAGATTTTTCACAGTTTTGCTGATCTTTGTTTTTGTCTTTTTGTCTTTTTTTTTTTTTTTGTCACTTTAAGGCCGCACCCGCAGCATGTGGAGGTTCCCAGGCTAGGGGTCTAATCAGAGCTGTAGCCACTGGCCTATGCCGCAGCCACAGCAACGCAAGATCCGAGCCGCGTCTGTGACCTACACCACAGCTCACGGCAACGCCGGATCATTAACCCACTGAGCAAGGGCAGGGATCGAACCCGCAACCGCATGGTTCCTAGTCGGATTCGTTAACCACTGCGCCATGACAGGAACTCCCTTTTTGTCCTTTTTTTATGGCCGTACCCACGGCATATAGAGGTTCCCAGGCTAGGGGTCTAATCAGAGCTGTAGCTGCTGGCCTGTGCCAAAACCACAGCAACACCAGATCTGAGCCACGTCTGCGACCTACACCACAGCTCACGGCAACGCCGGATCCTTAACCTACTGAGCAAGGGCAGGGATCGAACCCACAACCTCATGGTTCCTAGACGGATTCATTTCCACTGCACCACAACGGGAACTCCAGCTTTGTTGATCTTTGTTTCTTTTAATTTCTACAAATGTTCCTCACCCGGTTTTCTGAAGGGTGTACATGCTCGTACCATGACCCAGGCATACAGAGAAGATGCCACAGTCACCTCGTCCCTCCATCCCACCTTAGGTACCAATGTTAGTGGGCCTGAGAGCCCTTCCATTCTTCTCCTGGCTCTCATGTTGAAATAGGCTGTGGGTTTTTTTCTGCTAAATTTCTTTTATGAGTTCCCATCATGGCTTGGCAGAAACAAATCCGACTAGGAACCGTGATGTTTCGGGTTTGATGCCTGGCCTCACTCAGTGGGTCAAGGATCTGGTGTTGCTGTGAGCTGTGGTGTAGGTCGCAGACGCGGCTCCGATCTGACATTGCTGTGGCTGTGCCATAGGCCGATGGCTACAGCTCCAATTTGATCCCTAGCCTGGGAACTTCCATATGCCACAGGTGCGGCCCTAAAAAGGAAAAAAAAAGGAAGAAAGGAATTTACGGTATCCTTGAGCCTGTATGTTGCTTTGCCGTATAGCATTGTGTTATGACTGTCATTCCAAGTTCATGAATGCAAGTCTAACCCCTTGTCAAGAGCTGTGTGGGAGTTCCTGTCGTGGCACAGTGGTTAATGAATCCGACTAGGAACCATGAGGTTGTGGGTTCAATCCCTGGCCTTGCTCAATGGGTTAACCATCTGGCATTGCCGTGAGCTGTGGTGTAGGTTGCAGATGCGGCTCGGATCTTGCGTTGCTGTGGCTGCAGCATCGGCCGGCGGCTACAGCCCCGATTAGACCCCTAGCCTGGGAACATCCACATGCTGCAGGTGCAGCCCTTAAAAACGACAAAAGGCCAAAAAAAAAAAAAAAAAAAACTGTGTGATCTGAGCTGTGTACAGGTTGTGCTGTGTGGAACTGGGCTGTGACTGTTCCCTCTGGTGTGGACTCCAGAGGTAGGACTATTGGCTCAATAGGTACATAGTCTGAGAGATGCCAGGCAGGTGCAGTGGGGGCTGCAGCCTCTGCCAGCTCTGAACCAGCGCCACCTGCTCTGCGCTTGGGGACCTACAGCTTCCAGTCAGGCCAGCTGTGAGCTCTCTGTCTGTTCCAGTGTTCAGTGTCTTTGTTTTGGCTCTTCCCACTGTTGTTGCCCTTCAGGGATGCTTCAGAAAGGAGCACACATGTGCCCGGCTGTCAGTCTGGGGACAAATCCTGTCCTTTCTGGCAGCAGGTGTCTCTCAACACTCAGGACTTCTTGGTTTGTAGGCATCAGTCTAGGACCGCAGAGGAGGAAGCCCCGCAGAGCCTGGGGAAGGTCTGAGGGAGGCTGCACCTGTTCCTTCCAAGCAGAGGATGATGCATGAGAGTGCGACTGGCATCCGTAAAGATGGGGTGGAGGCTGGAATCCCCTGGTGGCCTAGTGGGTTAAGGACCCGGCATTGTCACTGCCGTGGTGAGGGTTCGAGCCCTAACCCAGGAACTTCCACATGCTGTGAGTGTGGCCAGAAAATGAAAGAGGGGGGAGGGGCTTGGAGTGGCCCTCAGCTCACAGGAATAGCATCATGACAGGCTGTGGGCACGTCACACTCTTCCTCAAGGTTGGGCCATCAGATCCAGCAGCCACTGCAACCTGTCAGGGCAGGACGTCATGGTAGACACGTCCATGTGACATGACTCTCAAATGGCCCTGGCCTACTTGGGTGCGCCTGCGCAAGGCCCAAGCTGCTTCTGACCTAAATCAAGGGTAGGGGGCTGAAGTCCAATGACGGCGTGTTCCCCTCTCTCCTCTGCAGCTTTCTGTATGAACCCAACAGCCAAGGGTACAAGTACTACCGCCAAAAGCTAGAGGAGTTCCGGAAAGCCAAGGCCAGTCCCACAGGCACCCCCATGGCACCCGACCTTGGACTGAAGCGCACATCTCCTCCTGAGACCCCATTGGGGTCCATGCCCACTGCCACTGCCTGCGCCATCTCGTCTGCCCCTTTGCCCACCACCGTCAACGCGTCTTCAGCGGCCCCAGGGAAGCCGGCCGCCACGGCCACGATGAAGAGGAAGCGAAAGAGCCGATGGGGGCCCGAAGAGGACAAGGTAGAGCTCCCGCCTGCCGAGCTGGTGCAGAGGGATGTGGACGCCTCTCCCTCACCTCTGTCAGGTGGGCCATCCCCGTCCCACAGCCTTTTAGGAAGGTCTGACCTCTTTCACGAGTGTAATGTTTTCAGGGTTCATCTGTGTTGTAGCACGTGTCCAAATTTCCTTTGTTTCTGTGGCGGAATAGTATCCCAGTGTGTGGATAAACATTTTGTTTATCTATTCATCGGTTGTTGGAAGCTTGGGTTGTTTTCACGTTTTGGTGATTGTCAGTAGTGCTGCTGTGAACACTGACATACAAGTACTATTTGTTTTTTGTTTGCTTTTCGTTTTTTTAAATTGACGTGTAGTTGATTTACAGTGTTCTGTTAATTTCTGCTGTACAAGTGCGCTATGGATCCCTGATTTTAATTTCCTTTGGTGCATACCTAGGAGTGGCATCACTGGGTCATATGGTGATTCTATTTAACTTGCTGAGGAATCGCCAGACCATTTTCCACAGCAGCTGTACAGCTTCACATTCCCACCAGCAGTGCACAAGGGGTCCACCTTCCTCACATTCTGGCCTTATTAGAGCTATCCTAGTACGTATAAAGTGAAGTCACACTGTAGTTTTGACTTGCATTTTCCTGATGACTAATGGTGTTGAGTCTCTTTTCTTGTTCTTATTAGTCATTTGTATAGTTTAGTTGGAGAAATGTGTATTTTAGTCCTCTGACCTTTTTTTTTTGCCTTTTGTCGTTTTAGGGCCGCACCCGCAGCATGTGGAAGTTCCCAGGCTAGGGGTCTAACAGGAGCTGTAGTTGCCGGCCTCTGCCACAGCCACAGCAACACGGGACCGGAGCCGTCTGCAACCAACACCACAGCTCACGGCAACGCCAGATCGTTAACCCACTGAGCGAGGCCAGGGATTGAACCCGCAACCTCATGGTTCCTAGTCGGATTCGTTTCTGCTGAGCCATGACAGGAACTCCCCTGTGACCATTTTTTAATAGGGTTTTTTGTCTTTTTGTTGAGTTGTAGGGGTTAGATATTAACCTGTATCCAAGATTTATGATTCGTAAGTATTTTCTCTGTTTATGGGCCATATTTTCACCTTCTTAAATTTTAGTGAAATCCAATTTACTTTTTCTTTTGTTGCATGTGATTTTGGTCCTAAGAAACCATAGCCACCACACCTAAGGTCCTGAAGATTTACCTGTATGTTTTCTTTGAAGAGTTTTATAGTTTTAGCTCTTAAATTTAGTTCTTTAACCCATTTTTAGTTAGTTCTTATATATCATAGAAGGTAAGGGTCCAGCTTCATTCTTCCGTGTTCAGAGATCCAGTTTTCCCAGCACCGTTTGTCGAGGAGACTCTCTCTTTCTCTGTTGAATGGTTCTGACACCCACATCAAAAGCTCCATATGCTGGAGTTGCCGTCGTGGCTCAGTGGTTAATGAATCCGACTAGGAACCCTGAGGTTGCGGGTTCCATCTCTGGCCTCGCTCAGCTGGTTAAGGATTTGGCATTGCCGTGAGCTGTGATGTAGGTCGCAGACTCAGCTCGGATTTGGAATTGCTGTGGCTGTGGTATAGGCCGGCAGCTACAGCTCCGTTTGGACCCCAGCCTGGGAACCTCTATAGGCCGCCGGTGCAGCCCTAAAAAGCAAAAACAAACAAAAATGATATACAATTAGATTATTGATTGAAGAGCTGTCTTCTTTTTTAATATGAGCATCTAAAGCTATAAATTTCCCTTAGGCATTGCTTTTTGTGTACCCCGTAAGCTTTGGTGTGTGTTGTGCTTTTGTGTTTATTCATCTCTAAGCATTTTCTGATCTCCTGTGATTTCTTCTCTGACCCGTTGGCTCTTTAAGAGTGTGTTGATTAGAGAGTTCTCTTGTGGTACAGTGGGTTAAGGACCTGGCGTTGTCACTGCAGCAGCTTGGGTTGCTGCTGTAGCTCGGGTTCAGTCCCTGGCCTGGAAACTTCCACATGCCACAAGCATGGCCAAAAAAAAAAGAAGAAAGAAAACTGTGTTGTTTAGTTTCCACATTTGTGAGTTTTCCTTTTGTTACTGATTTCTAGTTTTATTCCATTGTGATTAGAGAAGATACTTGGTATGATTTCAGTCTTTTAAAATTTATTAAAACTTGCTTGTAGCTTGACACATGACTGTCCTGGAGAATGTTCCATGTGACCATGTGTTTTACTCTGTGTTATTTGGTTGCACTTCTGCTGATATCTTATTAGATTTGGTTGGTTTATAGTGTTGCTCAGTCCTCTGTAACTTTTATTGATCTTCTATTAGATGTTCTGTCCATTATTTAAAATGGAGTATTGAAATCTCCAACATTTTCTATAGAATTGATGATTTATTTTTTCAACTTTGTTAATTTTTAGTTCACATATCGTGGAGCTTTGTTGTTAGGTGTGTGTGTGTATGTATCTATATTTAATTTTTTTTCCTTTATCAAATATTTTGTGAATATGTAACATCTTTCTTTGTCTCTTGTAACTTTTATTTATTTATTTATTTCTGTCTTTTTAGGGCCACACCCGTGGCATACAGAAGTTCCCAGGCTAGGAGCTGAATCAGAGCTGTAGCCACCAACCTACACCACAGCCACAGCAGGATAGGATATGAGCTGTGTCTGCAACCTACACCACAGCTTATGGCAACGCCGGATCCTTAACCCACTGAGCAAGGCCAGGGATTGAACCCACATCCCCATGGATTCTAGTCGGGTTGGTTAACCACTGAGCCACCAAGGGAACTCTTCTTGTAACTTTTAAAGTCTATTTTGACTTAAAGTATATTTTGTCTAAACTTTCCCTTGGTTACTATTTGCATGAAATATCTTTTTCATCCTTTCACTTTCAGTCTAATTGTGTCTTTTGTATCTAAAGTAAGTCTTGTAGGGAGTTCTTGTCGGGGTGCAGCAGAAACTAATCGACCGGTATCTATGAGGATGCGGGTTCCATCCCTGGTCTTGCTCAGTGGGTCAGCTATCCGGCGTTGCCGTGAGCTGTGGTATAGGTCGCAGACGCAGCTCGGAGGCAGCATTGCTGTAGCTGTGGTGTAGGTCGGCAGTTGTAGCTATGATTTGACCCCTAGCCTGGGAATGTCCATATGCCACGGGTGTGGCCCTAAAAAGCAAAAAAAAAAAGTAAGTCTTGTATAAACAGCATATAGAAGGTCCTCTTTTCTCCCTTCATCTTTAAAGTCCTTGGATCCATTCTTGTCATAGAAGGCTCAGGAAATGCACAATGATAAGCTCGATAATTGGTATCATCAGTTTTGCACAGTTATCTCCAGCTTATCCCTCCTTGACAGCTTTCAGGGACAGCCACCATGCAGCCTTATTTCTCATTGTGGGAATCTGTTGTCATTATATTTTGCAGATGATGTTTGTGGCTCATAAATGGCCATCTCATGCCATCTTCCTCAACACGCAGGTTGTGCCAGCAGCAGAACCCTTTGAGCCTCTCTCACCTCAACTTGACTAGAGCTGGACACGCAGGCACCTAGAAGAGTCATACGTGTCCTAGCGCCACACCTGCAAGGACGGGCTGAGAGGGAGGGCAGCTCACCCAGGTCACAGGGCTGGCCTCTTGGCCCGACCAACCCGCCTGGAGAGTGTTTTCTTGCTTAGTGCCTCCCTGGCCCAAAGAGGAGAAAAGCTACTGACTCCTGAAGAGTTTGGGGTTTTTTTTCTTTTCGGCCACACCTGAGACCTGGAAATTCCTAGGCTAGGGGTCAAATTGGAGCTGCAGCCATCAGCCTACACCACAGCTATGGCAACACCAGATCCAAGCCACATCTGCGACCTAGTCCAATGCTTGCAGCCATGCCAGATCCTTAACCCATTGAGCGAGGCCAGGGATCAAACCTGCATCCTCACAGGCACTAGTTGGGTTCTTAATCCTCTGAGCCACAACAGGAGCTCCTGACTGAAGGGTTTATATATTGGAGCTCTGGATAGCCCCTCTACCCAGGGTTGAGGTGCCCAGGGTCAGACTGCTGCTCAGTCGCCAAACCTGGTGCCCACCGTAAGGGAGAGTGCTTGGGTGTGAGTGTTTCTCTGACGCACGCACAGCCCAGCTCTGAGGTCATGTCCCTGGGGTCCAGCCCAGGCTGGTGAAGACGTATCCTTCACAGTCTAGGGGACGAGTAAAGTCTCAGGTTCGGGCTCAAATCCCACTGGTCCACACTGTCCGCAGGGGAGTCTGGGCAGCTGTCCCCTGTGTGCTTACTAATGAAGTGGCCCAAGAAGGAAAGGGACTAGGGGCGTGCTCCAGACACATGGCAGGATGCTCAGGCTTGAGCGCCTTTGTTTCCTCCATGGGGCTCTCCAGTATCTTTCAGAGCCCCCACAGACTGAGGAGGGCTTGGGTGCAGTCATAGGGTCCAGGAGCACCTGCGGGTAAAGCCTGAGCCCTCGTGAGCTGGGAGGACCTGGCTCTTTCCATCCTCCCGCGGAGGTCTCTGCACCCTGTTCTGCTTGGCTTCTGAGCGGTGGTTCTTTCCACCACCCAGATGGGGCCATTGCAGCATCTTCACGGGAATTAGCGCTGTGGGCTCCAGCCAAGCTCCAAAGCTGATGCCAAATTAAATGTCAACCGCTTTAAAGATGGTTGGCTGCCTCCCCAGAAGGAGCTGACAGAGCCACACAGTTGAGTCTTACACCAGACTCCAAACCTGTGTTTCTATACCGTTCATCATAGGGCTTTACTTCTGTGAGCCTGTGAGCGTGCACAACCAGCTTTCGTGTCTCCGGCTTCGCAGATTTCCCACCATGTCCCCTATTAACCATCTGACTTGGAGCGAGGCCCCAGACCTCTTGAGTTCTGGTGTCAGCATCTGCGGTGTGGGGTCCCGTAGGGACGCAGTTGAGTGCATGTGACAGAGCAGAGCGAAGCGCTCCCAAGATTAGGTGGCATGCACACTAGCTGTTCCAACTTAAGGATCCTGCCATATGCACCAGGTGCCCGCATATCAGCACACGGGCTCTGCCTCGCAGGCAGGGGCAGGGCTGGGCCCACGTCCGATGCTGACCAGCCTGTGTCTTGTTTCTAGTTCAGGACCTCAAGGGTCTCGGCTATGAGAAGGGGAAGCCCGTGGGTCTGGTAGGTGTCACAGAGCTGTCGGATGCCCAGAAGAAGCAGCTGAAGGAGCAGCAGGAGGTGAGGCCTTGGGGGCAGGGGAGGCGGGCTCTGGAGGGGCTAAAGGGGTATTACCCACCCTACCCTGTGGTGCAGCGGTCCTGATGTCATCTTTCTGAGCCTCCCTGTGCCAGAGAGATCCCACACAGGGGAGAGGCTCTTGGGCTGGCAGGTCCCCTCTCCATGGCATGCCACCCCTGAGGGCCCTCCCCAGCCCACAGTCGGGCCCAGAGCCCAGGCCTTCTCACACTGCCTGGGCAGCCCCTGCAGCCAGTGCGGCACAGCTGCTGCCCTCTGCATTTGTGGGCTGCTCCCAACCGCACCATCTCCAGTTAAGCTCCCTCCAGCTTTCAGTCCAGGATAGGCCTGTCTGGCACTGGGTGTCCTGAAACAATGTGACGGCTGCTCAGTTGATGTCGGGCAGTGTTGGAGGGAGGGTTGGCTCAGCAGGGAGCTCTCTGGCCAGAACACAGACAGCTAGAACCATTAGGGACACCTCACCTGAGCCACCTCCTCCAGGCCGGCAGCCCCATCATGTCACCCTCAAACCCCCCGCAGGGGCAGGAGCCCACGTTGCCTTCTTTTGGTCCATAGAGATGGTGCCTATGATGATCCAGATTCCAGGCCAGGTTCTGAGCAAAACAGGAGAGGTCCTCTCTGTTCAAAACAGAGATTCAGGGGACTAGGGCGTGTCCTGACATAGGACTCAGTGCCTTCCTGAACACGTGCTCCAAGCACAGCTCATGTACCTGCCCCAGGGAGCAGGGGAGAGGGTGCCCAACATGCGCAGGGGAGGTGAGGGGTGGCCTCCTGCGCGTGTGGTGCATGGCCTTTCTCACTGGCGCGTTGCTGCCCACAGATGCAGCAAATGTACGACATGATCATGCAGCACAAGCGTGCAATGCAGGACATGCAGCTGCTGTGGGAGAAGGCGCTGCAGCAGCACCAGCATGGCTATGACAGCGACGAGGAGGTGGACAGCGAGCTGGGCACCTGGGAGCACCAGCTGCGGCGCATGGAGATGGACAAGACTCGGGGTGGGCCGAGGCTCAAATTACAGGGCTGGGCAGCGGGGCTGGACGAGGCCTTGCCTTCAGGGCGCTGCAGGCTCGGGAAGCCTCACTCACCTGCCCGGGCGTGCCTGGAGGCACCGCCTGGGGTTCCTAAGCCACTTGCCCAGCCTGTGAGGCCTTGAGCAAGAGACTTGGCTTCTTTGTGCCTCCGTTTTTTCAGTGGTAAAAAGATGGCCCTCAGAGTGTTCGCTGGCATTTGAACACGGTACCCAGAAGGGCTGCCTGGGAGCGCAGGGACTCGGGTCTCTCAGCTGGCTGCCTCCTTCCCCATGGCCCCAGACTGCCCCCAAGACTCCTTCCTCTCACCTTGACCCTGTCTCTGAACAGAATGGGCAGAGCAGCTGACCAAGATGGGCCGGGGAAAGCACTTCATCGGAGATTTCCTGCCGCCGGACGAGCTGGAGAAGTTCATGGAGACCTTCAAGGCCCTGAAGGTAGGCCGGGCAGGGCCCCAGGCACGAGTCCCTGCTGTGGATCTGTCTAGCATACAGCCTGTGCGGTGTCCTAAGCCTTCCTACTGCCTCTTTATGTGGCAGGCGCTTGCAGTGGCCTCAGGGACCCCCTCGCTCACAGGAGGAGTTGGGGGTCCTCTTGCACAGGAGGCATCTGCTTATGACAGATGCCATCTCTGTAGGGGATTAGCAAGTAGCAGCTCAGCTGCTGCTTTAGAAACATTTCCTGGGGCTTAAGGGAAATTCTGCTTCCAGTGGAGCCAATTAAGTGCAGTTTATAGGCAAAGCGCTTATTAGGCAGACGCCCCCAGGTACCAGGCTCTCCAGAATGAAAACATTCCTCCTATCCTGCCTTTGTGCTCCAGAGGAGAGGCCTGATATGGACGGTCTCACGTCATCTTTTGGGGTTTTGTAAAACTGCTTTGTACCACCTAACCTCGTTGACCACAGCTGCTTTTTAGCACTCTGTGTAGCAAATTGCTCTTGGAACATGGGGTTTTTCTTCACTGATGAATCATTAAATCTTGCCCATGGTAGACAAGGCCTGTGTGACCTGTCACCTTGCGCTCTTTGACTTGGCCACCAGGGAGCTCAGCACTACTTCTGGCCTTGGGGACCCTAAGAAGGAACAGTTTGATCTCACTGGCGGGTGGTCTCAGCAGCCAGTGAGGCCACGCAGGGGTGCAGTTTCAGGCCAGAGCTGGAACTGGGAACGTCTGCAGCCCTAGTGGATGACGGCCACCTCCTTGCCCTGCAGGAGGGCCGGGAGCCTGACTACTCAGAGTACAAGGAGTTCAAGCTGACAATAGAGAACATCGGCTACCAGATGCTAATGAAGATGGGCTGGAAGGAGGGCGATGGCCTGGGTTCAGAAGGCCAGGGCATCAAGAATCCAGTCAACAAGTGAGTGTGGCCTCCAGTGCCAGGGTCGGGGGGTTGGATGAAAAGTCCCACGTGGAGACATCGGCCCAGGCCTGGGTCCATTCCCATTGCTGGGCTGAGAGTCAGGGGTGTGGCTTCTGGTGGCTGGGCCGTCTTGGGCTCTTCATCCTCCCACAGTGCCAGGAGTGTCCCGGACGGATGCCGCCCAGCCCAGCATAGCCCCCTCATTGAGCTGCACTGAGGTGTTGCTGCTGAGCCCGGCTAGGGTGGGCAGGGCCTCCCTGCCTCAAGCTCAGACCCCTCACCCCCTCTCAGTGGTAAAGGGGTCTGCACCAGCCTGCTCCCCTGCTCACAGCGCCCATTGCCCCCATGCAGGGGCACCACTACGGTAGATGGTGCTGGCTTTGGCATTGACCGGCCAGCCGAGCTCTCCAAGGAAGATGATGAGTACGAGGCCTTCCGCAAGAGGATGATGCTGGCCTACCGCTTCCGGCCCAATCCCCTGGTGCGTGCATCCCTGTCCCCCCGTGCTGCTTCGGGCTGGGCCTCCACAGTTCCTCCACTGTAGGTGGGTGGTGGTACTGGTAACAGAAGTATTCCTCTTTCCTCGGTCCAGCTAGGCTCACCTGTAGACCCGCCCGTGCCTCGTCTCCACCCCTCCTCCCCTCCCCAGAGCCTGCCGTCCCTCCTGGAGGATGTGCGCTCAGCTCTTCCTGGCAGGTTCTAGAGGGAAGGAAGTGCTGTCTTTCTGTAGCATAGCGTCACCCCCTCCTCTTTTACTCTTTCTCACTTCCCACAGAACAACCCCAGACGGCCTTACTACTGAGTGTTCTGGAGGAATGCACAAATGTACTTCCTAAAGACTGTCGCTGGACCGTGGAATGTTCCGGCCTGCGTTCCCGCCTGCCCTTCTCATTGTCTCAAGTGTTGTGCTGTGTATTAAAACCCCAGCGCCTGCCTGCCATGGCAGCCTGGTCTTGCCATCCACAGAAACCCCTCCTCTTCCTTAGCAGCAGGGCTGGGCTGGGCAGGTGGGGACAGGGTGCTGCTACGAAGGCTCCCCTGTGCCTGAGGAATCCTGGAGAGCCACCTGGACCTTTGTCTGCTCATGGGGGTCCCCCCGTCGACCTGGGTTGAATGGAGGGGAGGACCTGTGGAGAGGGGTGGGGCGGCCAGGACCTGGCTGCACCTGGCTGGGTATGTCAGGGACCTCCCAGCCTAGCACTGCACTGTAGAACGAGGCTGGGGAGGGGTCTCCAGGTAGGGCCCAGTCCTCCCTCAGACCCGCAAAGCAGGTGACCCAGGGCACACCTATGCCTGCCACCTCTGGCAGATGGCACTGACAGCGCCACCCCTCCTCCACGCGCCACAGCAAACCAGGCCCAAGCTGCCCTTGGTCCTTCAAGACACATGAGTTCCTAGGGCCCGTGCCTTTGGGGGACAGCGTCATGGACCACTGTACTGAGCTGTCACATGTCTCCCGAAGGAGGGGAGACTCGTATGTAGCCCAGGCCAAGATGTGTGCTGAGAGCTGGCCATGTCTCCAGAGCCTCACATTTGTGCAGAAACAGTCTTGGAATATCAGGCCCCTACAACTCGCCCACCGGCCCCACACAGGGACCCTGTGAGCTCCTGGGGCCTGAGGATTCAAGCTGATGTCAGCCTTTTGGGCCAGCCTGCAATTCACAGTCATTTGGCAAACAGCACCGACTGTCAACCAGGTAGATGGGATCTGCCCCTGGACAGCCAGTCTGCTGGGGACGTGGCCGTGAAGCCGTAACACGATCTGAGACCAATAAATGCTATAAAGAGGAACCAGGACCTGTGGTGGAGGTGGCCTGGGGAGTGTGTCAGTGGGGTGGGGGTCTAGGGTCCGGGAGTCTGAGCAGCAGACCCCAGGCTGGGGTGACACACTACCCTGTCACCCCTCTGTGGATGCTGTACCTTTGGCAGGGCGAGGATGTGACATGGAGTCTGCCCACATGGCCAGAGATTCCAAAGATGGGTGCCCTGAGTCCCAGTCTCAAACGCCTTGCTCAAGTCAGAGTTACCCGTTTTTTCAATTCTCAGTGAGCAGAGGCTCACCAGATTCAGACTGTGGGCTCCAGCCCCAGCCAGGGGGAGAGCTGGAATAGGAGGCCTCCCAGTGCTACGTGGGTGTGCAGGCACCCTCCAGATACGGGATGCTAGGCCCAACTCCTAGACAGAGCTGCACCAGATACCCCAGGCCTCCAGGGGCAGGAATGGGGCTGGAGTGACAGGGAGAGCTACCTGGAGGAGGCATTTTACTGGGATCTGCTTTAAGAAATGAGGAAATACTTGCAGACAGGAGAGAAACCTATAGGATATTAGCACCGCTAGAATTGGGAAAGATCTAGACATCTCGGTTGGAGATTCAGATCAGCCCAGAGGAACCTGAACTTCAGTGGCCAGAAGACTGTTGTCATCCAGGCTCAGAGATGGGACCCAACTGGCCCATGGAACAGGGGCCCTGGCTGGGGTTGGGGGGTGGGGATGGCAAATGTGAGAGCATATTCCCCCAGCCCCAGACTCTGAGTCGTCCTGGGGTGGGAAACAGGTGGGCACTGTTCACCCTGTTTTCTGTAGCCACAAGTGCCACACAGGCAAAAATTCAAGGCTAGTTGGAGAGACTGACAAAAAGCTGCCTCATAATTCTCGGCCCTGTAGCCCCTTCCCTGGTCCAGCCCTGCCCCTTGCATTCCCCACTCCCCCCACCAACCCCCCATTTGAGCCCAGGCGGCTCAGAACTCTCCCCAGCCCACTCCACCTTGCTCCATGACCCCTACCCAGCCCCAGCCCTAGATGCCTCTTTCCTGCTGCCCAGCCCAAGCCTGAGCTATTCCTCCCAGGAACGCCATTCCCAAACTTCTCACCCAGCTGGCTTTATCCTCATGTTATAATCTCAGCTAACTCTGGGCCCTGTCCCTTGGTCCCCACGCTCGTGAGCAGGGGCTCAGGCTACCTGTAAGGAACACACAGCACAGAATCACGGGGACCTTCAACGCATCCCCACCCCAGGGCCCTGGCCCTCTGCCTTGAATCGTGCCCCGCCCCGTCAAAACGACACCTGGATACACGTTTAAATTCGTCTGTGGCTACCGCATGAAAACTCAAACCCAAGGGAAATAAAGAGATCTCTGCACCCAAGCAGATGAAATTCCTCTCTCAGTGCCCACAGACAATGCTTACTTAATCCTGCGCAGGAGGGAGGTCTGGGGAGTGTGAAGAGTTTAAAAGGGGCCCATTCAGGGTCTGGGTCGAGGGTGTGTCCCCGGTGCCTTAGGGTGAAGAAAGACGTGCAAAACGAGGCCCAGAGAACGAATTCCCTTCAAGTGAAATTGCCGGCCAGGGTGCGCGGGGAGCCTTCCGGGACACAGGAGTGGAGGCATCCTGAGGCATCGCGTTTTGGCATCAGTAGAGAGGGAAACGGGCTGGTCGGCAGGGATTGCCACGGGGACTGCGCAGAGTCCCGCTAGGTGGTCAGGGGCGGGGCCACCGCGAGAGGGCGGGGCCACCGCGAGAGGGCGGGGCCTCAGAGGCTCCCCGGGAGCTCGTAGGGCAGTCACCGCGGCCGCTATTGGGTCGGGAAGCTCCGGGGGGCGACCTTTGCGCAAGGCGGGGCCGGATCGGGCTGGGTCCCTGGCGACTCTGCACCCAGAGGCACCGCCGCGCAGGAGCCAAGCCGCCGCTATGGACATCCCGCCGCTAGCGGGCAAGATCGCAGTGCTGTCGCTCGGCGCCCTCCCGTTGTCCTACGCGCTCAACCACCTCTCTGAGCTCTCGTAGTGCGTGTGGGGAGGGGCCTGGGAGCCTCCGCGGGGGCGGCTGGGCGGCGCTGGGGCAGGGGGGTGGGATCCGAGGGGGTGGGATCCCGAGAGCCCAGTGCCCCCGCGCTGCTCTGCCTCTAGAGGATGGGGGCTGGGTCAGAAACACCCTCCACCTGCAACCGGAAATCGCCTTCCAGTCGTCCCGGAGCTTGTGTGGTGGGGTTGGGGTCGCCCCTGGGACGTTTGGGGCCTGGGGAGGAGGCACTTTGAAAAGCACAGCCCCCAGCAAAGCAGGGTTTGGGAGGGTTTCTGGAGTTTTCCCAGGGATGTGCCCAGCACAGGCTCCAAGGGTCAAAGTATTGCCCCAGATAAGGCCCAGTGACCCGGCTCTTGCCACACCACCCCTACCACCTGGTGGCTCCATCGCCGGTCTCAGGCCTGGGACTTTCTTCTCTTCAGGGCTGGCCCGCCCTGTCGCTCGCTCCGGTTTCCCCTGCATGCCTCGACCTCTCCTGTCCTTATATCCTAACCTCAACTCAGATCCCGCCACTCTGAGAGGCATGCACAAGCCCCTCACACTCCCAGACCCAGCACTACTCAAGACACGGGACAGAGGGAATCTTGACTGTGGATTTGGCTCCTGGGCTCTGCATGCCTGGCTTCATCCCCCTGGGGGCTGAGTGAGCCAGGTCGCCTCTGGGAGCCTCAGTTTCTTCACTGGGTAATGAACATCATCCTAGATCTCATCCCATAGTTAAAATTAAGGATTAGAGATTGGAGAGTTACCTTTGTGGCACAGCAGAAACGAATCCGACTAGCAACCACCAGGATGCGGGTTCGATTCCTGGCCTCGCTCAGTGGGTTGGGGACCTGGCGTTGCCGTGAGCTGTGGTGTAGGTTGCAGACGCGGCTCAGATCCTGTGTTGCTGTGGCTGTGGCGTAGGCCAGCAGCTGTATCTCCGATTGGACCCCCAGCCTGGGTGTGGCCCTAAAAAGCAAAACAACAACAACAAAAAGGATTACAAATTGTGTGCGGAGACACTGGTCTGGTCTCATCTGATTACCATAAATTGTCATTGTTGCTTGGCTGGGGCCAAGAATGGGGTTCCTAGGGGTTAGAGGGGTTCAGGAGAAGGTAGGGTTCTGGAGTGTGAAGGAGAATGTGTGACCTTGGATAGGTCTCCCGCCCTCTCTGTGCCGTGGTTTGCCAAGTGTTGGGGGCTTCCCAGAGACCTAGCTTCTTTTATTTCTGCAGGTTGTTAACCTGCCTTATCAGGTGGCTGGGAACAGATCAGGGCAGGGGTGGGGTGGAGTTGATAGAAACATTTGGACTTTACCTGGGAGGAGTCAGGAGCTTCGGACAATGAGGTATACAGAGCTGAGCACAGAGACCCTCTGGTGGTCTGGGCACTGGGACTGGCCACAGAGGGTCTTGGAGTTGTCGAATGACTGAGCAAACTGAGTCACACACATCAGCAAAGGACTGGATAGGGAGTTCCCTTTTTGGCTCAGTGGGTTAAGAACCTGCCTAGTATCAATGAGGATGTGGGTTTGATCCCTGGCCTTGCTCAGTGGGTTAAGAATCCAGCATTGCTGGAGTTACTGTCATGACTCAGTGGTTAATGAACCCGACTAGCATCCATGAGGACCCAGGTTCGATCCCTGGTCTTGCTCAGTGGGTTAAAGATCGGGAGTTGCTGTGAGCTGTGGTGTAGGTCGTAGACACGGCTTGGATCTGGCATTGCTGTCGCTGTGGCGTAGGCTGGCGGCTACAGCTCTTATTGGACCCCTAGCCTGGGAGCCTCCATATGTCACGGGTGCAGCCCTAAAGAGACAAAAAAAGACACACACACACAAAAAAGGAATCTGGCATTGCTGAAAGCTGCAGCATAGTTTACAGATGCAGTTCAGATCTGGTGTTGCTGTGGCTGTGGTGTAGTGTAGACCAGCAGCTGCAGCTCTGATTTGACCCCTAGCCTGGGAATTTCCATATGCCACTGCTGTGGGCCTAAAAAGACAAAGGATTAAAAAAAAAAAAACAGACTGGATAAATCATATAGTCAGAAGGAATTGAAGTTCCTGCTGTGGCACAGTGGGTTAAGGATCCAGCATTGCCACAGCTGTGGTGTAGGTCACGGCTGTGTCTCAGATTTGATCCCTGGCCCAGGAACTTCCATATGGCGCAGGCATGGCCCAAAAAGCGATAAAAAAGAAGAAGCGGGTTGACAGATTCTCCCTCTCTACCTGGTCAACATCAAACAATGATTCTTTTTGAGGCGTCAGGGAGGCCTTCCCTGGAGCAATGCAGATGGGCCGTGAAGGATGAGTAGGAGTTTGCCAAGTGGAAAGAAGGCTTTGGGAAGGAGTTTCTAGGAGGAGGAAAGAGCTAGGCCAAGAGCCCGGTAATGCAATAGGGGAGTTTCAGGGAACGGCTCTCCTGGGTGGACAGGTGTCGCCTCTTCCGGAGCTTCCTAGAGCCCGCTCTTGCCCTCACTGGGGTGGGACCTCAGCCGTGGGCCTGGCCACCCTGACCTGGTTTTCCTCTCCACAGCTCCCTAGGGGTGGTGTTGATGAGCGCCCTGATCCTGGGTCTGCTCTTCTTGGCTATATACAGCTTGTCCCGCAGTGACATTTACTATGACCCGCTCTATGCTGGTGAGTTGCTGGGAGGGTCCTGAAGAAGACTGACTGTCCGGGTCAGGGCCCGCCTCCATCAGACTAGCAGCTTTTGAGAGGCCTTCATCAGGCTGGAGAACCTCCATTGACTGGGGAAACTCAAGGGGTCTCCCCCTCCCCCGTTCCGACTCGGGATTCCTGAGGGTGATTCCGTGCCTTTCTTATTAGCCTGGGGACCCCCAAAGACAGGGAGTGTGCCTCCGCACGAAGCAGGGCTGGGGGTCCTACACCTGGTGGGGTGGGATCCGGGAGCAGTTTTGTGAGAAAGCCTTGCCTGCCATCCGGGTCCCTGATCGGCAGTCTCAGGCCCCGCCCACCCGGTCTGTGCCCCGCCCACACCCAGCCTAAGCCCCGCCCACTCTCCCCGTAGTCTTTGCGGTCTTCGCCTTCACCTCCGTGGTGGACCTCCTTATTGCTCTCCAGGAAGACGGCTATGTGGGAGGCTTCATGGAGTTCTACACCAAGGAGGTAGGTAGCGAGCGAGCTGGGCTGCCCGCTGCCCTGCTGCACGTCTGAGCCTTGAACCCGCCTCTGCAGGGTGAGCCGTACCTTCGCACGGCACACGGGCTCTTCATCTGCTACTGGGATGGCATCGTTCACTACGTCCTCTACCTGGCCATGGCCGGTGCCATCCGGAAAAGGTGCATGGGGCTGGCAGGGTGGCACCTGTGTCCCTGGAAGGGGGAGGTTCCCAAGCCAGGGTGAAGCCAGAAGTGTCTGAAGGAGAAATCCCGTAGCCTCTCCAGGGCTCTAGCCAGGGGTGGCCAGAAGGCTCCAGGGACTGTCACAGGTGTCAGTGGTGGTGGGCTCTCTTCTCTTGTACCACCCTGCGCCTGGGGACAGCCAATGCTGTCCTTGTACCAGATCTGACTGTTCATTTCCTCATTCACCTCCTTGCTGTCCCTTCCATCCTGAGGTGAAATGAGGGATCCAGAGCTGGGGAGCCGATGGGTCTCTGGGGAGGGGCGGGGGGACAAGTATCTGCTGGTCACCCCTCTATCCCCTGCCCAGGAAGAGGTACCGGAACTTTGGACTCTACTGGCTGGGATCCTTCGTCATGAGCCTCCTGGTGTTCCTCCCAGGAAACATCCTTGGTAAGGGGTCCTGTCTCCCTGGGCTGGGTCACTGTCCTGTGCCTGGGAGCCCCGCCTGGGTCCTCCGTACCCTTCCCAGTGTCTGCAGAGCAACTCCCCCCACCCCCACGCCTCTCCATTCTCAGCCTAAGCCAGCAACCTTCCCTATTTTCCCCCTGGAGGAGTAGAAGCACATTGCACTTCCTCCCCAGGCTGCCGGTCCTTGACCCCAGGGACTTGGCCCAGAAGGCTCTTGACACGAGAAGGGATTTTTTTAAGTGGATCCAGAGGGCAGAGTGAAAGCTCCGTAGGCAGGTCTTGGGAGGTGGAACAGAGACAGCCAGGGATGTGGGGATGGCTGTGCGAGAGGAATACCCAGGGTATTTCCGGGAGGAGCAAAGAACAACCGAAAGTGTAGGAGCCGTGTCCAGAAGGTAAACTGAGGCAGGCCAGGCCGAGGGGCATAGACATCAGCTTTTGGATCTTGGGGAGTCAGAGAGGTTAGAGCTTGAGCGAGGATGGCATTTGTGAATCACAGCTTCCAGCCAGGGGCTCTGATGTGGCCCAGCTAAAGGGTCCAGCTAGGAGTTCCTGTTGTGGCAAGATGGGATCAGCAGCATCTCTGGAGCGCTGGGTCGCAGGTTGGATACCTGGCCGGCACAGTGGGTTAAGGATCCAGAGTTGCGGCAGCTGGAGCATATGTCACAACTGGGGCTCAGATCAGTTCTGAGAACTTCATATGCCGCAGGGTGGCAAAAAAAAAGAAAGAAAGAAAGAATAAAAAATTGGCGTTCCATTGTGGCTTAGCAGTAACAAACCTAGCTAGTATCCATGAGGACACAGGTTCAATCCCTGGCCTCACCCAGTGGGTTAAGGATCCAGTATTGCGTGAGCTGTGGTGTAGTTTGCAGACCCAGCTAGGATCAAGCGTTGCCGTGGCTGTGGTGTACAGCTCCGATTTGACCCCTAGCCTGGGAACTTCCATAAGCCCCAGGTGTAGCCCTGAAAAGACAAAACAAAATAAAATCAAAATTAAAAATAAATAAATAAATAAAGGGTCAGAGTTCCCGTTGTGGCGCAGCAGAAACAAGTGCAACTAGGAACCGTGATGTTGAGGGTTCGATCCCTGGCCTCGCTCAGGGGGTTAAGGATCCACCGTTGCTGTGAGCTGTGGTGTAGGTTGCAGACGCGGCTCGGATCCTGCGTGGCTGTGGCTGTGGCGTAGGCCGGCAGCTGTAGCTCCGATTAGACCCCTGGCCTGGGAACCTCCATGTGCCGCGGGCGCGGCCCTAAAAAGGCATACGTAAGTAAATAAATCAATACATAAATAAAGGGTCCAGCCAGGCCTGGGAGTGCCTCCCTGAGTGATCCGCTGTCTCTCCTCCGTGGCAGGCAAATACAGCTCAGAGATCAGGCCCGCCTTTTTCCTCACCATCCCCTACGTGCTGGTCCCATGCTGGGCTGGCCTGAGGGTCTTCAAGCAGACCCAGGCGCCAACGGGCTACACCCCCAACGTGGTGAGTGCCTCGCCCCCAGGTAGGCCTCTTGCCCAATGCCTGGATGTACCCCCATTGGAATTGCTTCTGGCCAAAAACATCCTTCCTTCTTGGAAGGATCGTCTTGGTCATTAGGGAAGAAAGAGTGAGCCTTCCCTGAATGCCTGTCGAATACCAGACTTATGCCGTTTCCCACGGGGCAGGTGCGGGAGGAGCAAAAAAAGAGCCTTCTGCAGCGCCCAAGCGACCTGACCCTCATCGTATATCTTGCTTTTGCTGCATTCTTCACCCTCTTTCGGGGCCTGGTAAGTCACTGGCCGTTGTACCTGCCTCCAGCCCCCTTCCCCAGCCTGTCCTTTCATCCTTTCTTTTTTTATTATTTTTTTTTAATTTTTTTTGCTTTTTAGGGCTGCACCCGCAGCACGTGGAGGTTGCCAGGCTAGGGGTCGAATGTGAGCTAGAGCTGCCAGGCTACACCACAGCCACAGCCACGCCAGATCCTAGCCGGGTCTGCGACCTACAGCACAGCTCACGCAATACTGGATCCTTAACCCACTGAGCGAGGCCAGGGATCGAACCCACAACCTCATGGTTACTAGTCGGATTCATTTCCGCTACACCACGACGGGAATGCCTCATCCTCTATGTTCTTTTTCTTTCTTTCTTTCTTTTTTTTTGCTTTTTAGGGTCACACCCTCGGCATATGGAATTTCTCAGGCTAGGGGTCGAATAGGAGCTGGAGTTGGCAGCCTACACCACAGCCACAGAAATGTGGGATCCAAGCCATGTCTGCGACCTACGCCACAGCTCACGGCAACGCCTTATCCCTGACCCACTGAGTGAGGCCAGGGATCAAAGTTGCATCCTCATGGTTCCTAGTTGGATTCATTTCCACTGCGCCACAATGGGAACTCCCCTCCCCTCTTTTTTCATCCTTTGTGTTCTTTATCTAATGCAAAAAGCCACTGCTCTCCCTCTGATCGTCTGGGGAAGTTCATTGAGTCTAACCTGAGTATTGCATCACAGAGCCTCATTCCCTGTAGTCTTCTCCCCAGCTCAAGTATCTGTGGATTCTTAGCTAGAGGAGAGAGAACCAAGGCTGGGGCAGGCCAGAGCAAGGGGTATGGACACCTCCTGGGAGGGAGGGGAAGGCTTCATGTGGGAGAGATGATTGAGGTAGGCTGTTGGTTTATCTGTTGGCCTCAGGTGGTGCTTGACTGCCCCTTGGATGTCTGCTTTGTCTACATCTATCAGTATGAGCCATACCTGCGGGACCCCGTGGCCTATCCAAAGGTGCAGGTGAGAAGGCAGATGGGAAGAGAGGGCCACAGCCCTGCTGTGGTTAGAGATCCTTTGGGCCCCTTTGAAGCAGATGCCAGAAACACAAGTTGAACTGGCACAAGAACAAATAGAATGTATTGTCCTACTAAAAAAAAAAAAAAAAGTGTAGGAGTTCCCGCTATGGCACAATGAAATTGGCAGTATCTCTGCAGCAGCAGGACACAGGTTCAATTCCATGCCCTGAACAGTGGGTTAAAGGATCTGGTGTTGCCGCAGTTGCAGCATAGGTCCCAACTGTGGCTCAGATCTGATCCCTGGCCCAGGAACTCCATATGCCTCGGGGCAGCCAAAAAAGAAGAAAAGGAAAAAAAAGTGTAGAGACAGTCTTCAGGTATGGCTGGATCCAGGGGCTCAAGGATGGTTCTCTCTCGAGGCGCTGCTGTCTTTGCTTGTCTCCACTCCCCAGGCGGTACCTCTGTGATATGGCAGAGACAGACTTGGGTAGCTCCAGGCTTCCATTTGCCTTGCTTAACCAGCACCGAGGAACCTGAGCCCTCAATTGCTCAGAGCTTTAAGTACCTCTCAGGCAAGCTCTGATGGGCCCAGTCAAAATCACACGCCCGCAGCTGATTATTACGGCCAGGAGGCCGTGGTGTTCTGACTGTCCAGACAAGGGTCACGTGCTACTTCTAGAGTAAGGTGGGTGGGCTCCGTGGGTGGGAGTGGGGCGAGGGGGGAACCCAAGGGAAATAAAGGAGCATTTTGCGCAGAGGTGAGATGTGCAGAGAGCCCCTCTTCTGGGTGGGGTGTGAGGCTGGCCAGACCCTCCCTGAGGGGTATCAGGAGGTCCCCCGGGGAAGCCACTTAATCCATCAGCTGTGTGCCCCTCAGATGCTGGTGAATATGTTCTATGTGCTCCCCTTCTACGGCCTGGCTATCTATGGCCTCATCTTTCCCGGCTGTTCCTGGCTGCCAGACTGGGCCTTGGTGTTTGCTGGTGCCATTGGCCAGGTGAGGCGGAGTGGCATGGGGTGGGGTGGGCCACTGCCTAGGGAAGAAAGTTCCTGCCCACTCGTCAACTGCTTTTATGCTCACCCTGGGCTGAGTGATGCTAGGACCCTGCCAGACTCCAGCCCCAGCTCAGGATTCCCTGATGTAGAGAAGAAACAGCTAGACACAGACCCCCCCACCCCTCAACCCCATAAGTTCGGAACTGAAAACAGGGAGGGCAAGAGGCTGAGAGGGATTCCTGAGGGGCCAGATTTCTTAGAAGAGGGGGGCATAAAGGAGTTCCTGTCGTGGCTAAGTGGTTAGCGAACCCCACTAGCATCCATGAGGACACGGGTTCAATCCCTGGCCTCGCTTAGTGGGTTAAGGATCTGGCGTTGCCGTGAGCTGTGGTGTAGGTCGCAGATGCGGCTCGGATCCTGCGTGGCCGTGGCTGTGGCGTAGACCGGCGGCTACAGCTCCGATTCGACCCCTAGCTTGGGAACTTCCATATGCCGCGGGTGCGGCCCTAAAAAGAGAGAAGGAAAAAATATATATAATCGAGACAGATGGGCTGAAGAGTGGAGCCTGATAGGTCAGCCGAGCCAGTGAGATACAGATGGGGACATTCTGGGCTCCCCAGGGTGAGATGTTGGTGACGCTGAGATTTGTTCTTTCTTGGTTGGTGACATTTATTCTCCCTGTGTGGCCGCCAGGCGCAGTTCTCACACATGGGTGCCTCCATGCACCTGCGCACGCCCTTCACCTACCGTGTGCCGGAGGATGCCTGGGCCTGCTTCTTCACGTGCAACCTACTATACGCGCTGGGGCCCCACTTGCTGGCCTTCCGCTGCCTGTGGCGCCCTGCCTTCTTCCTACCCCCGCCTCCTGGCCCCCCACCCCACCACGAGAAGCAGCACTGAGGGGGCCAAGAGACTCCCCAAGACTCTGTTTACATGCCCAGCCAGCCCTGCCCCCGGAAGGCTGTGTTGGGATTTTTTAGAGGAGGGGGTGTGTCTCTGGGTGACTTCAGTTCTGGCTGTGGTGATTTCAGGCCAGTGGGTGGGACGGGGCGGGGAGGGGTGCCCAAGGGCCAGGTGTTTGTGCAGAGAGGGCCACAGCCGTGCTCAGGTGTCGCCTCACCCAAACTGCACACGGACACCCTCCCCGAATTGATCCATCGTCTCCCCATGGGTCCTTTTAGTAAAAGTCCTCTTGATGCCGAAAATGTTGCTCTGAGTGTTTCAAGGGCCGGAGGCAAAAGATCTTCTTCTCAGCCCCCCATAAGGGCCCACTCATCACTGCCGGCATAACCATCAGGAGCTGGAGGTGTCCGACAGCGGAGGTCTGCCTCTGGTTGGTGTGCACAGCCCCACCTTCCAGATAGGGAAAACAGAGGCTCAGAGAGGACCAGAGACCTGCCTGAGGTCGCACATCAGGAGAGAAGAGCCCCAGGTCTAAGCTCTACCAATAAATTATTATAACAAATAGTGTGGCACAGTTATTAAGCACCTACTGTATACCATGCCAGTGGCTAACCTCACACACTATATGGTTGCTCTCACCCCGTATTCTGAATGGGGAGACAGAGCCTGCAGGAGGTGAAGATCCTGGTTCAAGGTCATGCTTCCTGGATGCACTTATGTTGGGCATCCAGCTCCAGCTCCTTCAACCACAGAGCCCGTAACCCTGCCTCTGCTACCTGACTGGTTCACATCTGGGGGAGACTGAAGCCGGACAGACAGCCAAGAAGTTGGGGGAAGGACTCATTGTCTCCTGGTTTGATTTTTGAACTTGAGCGAAGGTCCAGGTTTCGGGGTAACCCCTGCCCAGGGTGGATCAGGAGTTTGATCAGACTCCCCTGTTTCCGGCCCCCTGCCAACATTTATGAGCTACCTGTTGTATGCCTAGCCATTAGATCGTCACCAGAGACCCAGCCACCCATATCTCAGATGTGAAAACTAAGGCCTAAAGTGAGGGGCAGAGGCAGATTTGCACCCACTGCTGCAGGTCCCCTCTGCCGAGTGTGTGACTGTTGTAGGGCTCCCATCTCACAGAGTGAGCACTCTTTGGCTGCTGGAGCCCCGGATCCTGTGATGGCCACTCAGCGACAGCTGGGAAAACCGGAGACCAACGGGTCAAGCCAGGTTACTCAGTCCCCCTGCTCACACAGGGCATCAACAGTCCCTCCATCTTAAAGACAGTCAAACCGAGGCCCAGAGAGCTTCCTCTGCTGGCCCAAGCAGGGGCTGGCACCTGGCTCTGCAGCCACTGTTCAGGGCAGTTCTTCCTCAGTCTGTGCCTGGCATCACCTCTCACTGGAGCAGGTGCCACTACGTCCCCTTTAACGCCCCCCCCCCCGCCGCCGCCTCCACCACGTCCGCCCCCCTCCTCCCCTTGCAGGCAGACGCCGGGATTGCGCCGCCTGCAGGGACCTGCTCAGTCCTTCCCGAGTGTGCGGGAAGCGCGCAGTCCCGGCCGGCGGCGCATAGGGGCCGCTCAGCGGGAGCCGCACCGGCAGGATGGTGAGTGGGGCCAAGGGTTCCGTACGTCCTTCTTCGGGATTCTGTCTCTTTCTGTGCCTCGGAATCTACACCCCGCAGCGTTTCTTCTACACCCCTCTCTCACTCTCGTCTCGATCTCTCACCTTCTCATATCTCTTTTCCTCCCACTCTCTCCCGTCTCTGCCTCTCCTCTTATTCCTCGGTCTCTCCATACTTTTCTCTCCCTCTTTTTTTTTTTTTTTCCCTTCTGATACCTTTTCCCAGAGACTTCCTCAGAGTCTGTCTCTCCCTACCCCCCGTGCCTCCCATTTCTCTCTGTCTCTTTCCCTCTTTCTCTTCTATCTCCAGCCATCTCTTTCTCCATCCCTCTCTCCATCTGTTCTTATCCTTCTCCATGGCTCGCTCCCTCCGGCACTCTGTTCTCTCTCTGCCCCCTTGCATCCTCGCCTCTGTCCTTCTTCCTCTTATCTGTGTCTCTTTCCTCCTCTGCCTCCATCTCTCCCTGCCTTTCTCTCTCTTGCCCTGTTCTCACCCTCCCTCTGTATCTTCCCCACCGCTGCCTCTACCACCCCCTTGTCCCCCCAACCCCCACCTGCACCGCTTTGCTGCAGTCTCCTGGCGCACAGATAACCTTGCCGCTGCCGCTGCGAGCTCCCCCCCGCTCCTCCCCTCTCCTGGCGATCCCGGACCTGGGCCAGAGACAGGGGCAGGCGGGGCTCCGAGCCTCCGGCGTTTGGGTCAGGGGGTCAGGCAGTTTGCCCGTGCAGAACTAAAGGAGAGTTGAGTGCAGGGGTGCGGGTTTTGCTCAAACGCAAGGGTCTGAAGTCCCGGGAGAGTTGGAGGTGCGTGGGAGGGTCAGGCCGGCCTTCTCCTTGGGGGACGTCCCCTGGGACCCTTGGCCCCATTGGGGACCTAGGCATGTAAAGAAGTCCTCGCTGCGTGGAAGGAAGATCGGGGCGGGGGCGGCGGGGGGAACTCGTTTTCTGAAAGGCAAAGGCCAGGAGGCTGGACTGAGCGCTCTGTGTCCCCAGGTGTGCGCTCGGACGGCCCTCGGTCCCGGCGCGCTCTGGGCGGCGGCGGCGTGGGGAGTCCTGGTGCTCACCGCCGCCGCGGAGGCGCAGCGCGGCCGGAAGAAGGTCGTGCACGTGCTGGGTGAGTCAGGGCGGTGGAAGCGGATCTTGCCCGCAGAAACCGTGGCGAAGTAGAACCGCCAGGGTGCGTGGAGGGAGGGTGCTGGGCGCTCCTGATGCCCACGGTCCGTGCCCTCGCGTTCTCCAGCCCCCTCTCCAGCCCTCTCGCGGGACTGATCCCCTGACCCCCACCCAAGTTCTCTTCCCGCATCCCCCTCCCTGGATCCTCCTCCCCGGGTTCCCCTGCCCCGCCCCTAACCTCTTCTTAACCCTCCTGGGTCGCCCGCAGAGGGGGAGTCCGGCTCGGTGGTGGTGCAGACGGCGCCGGGGCAGGTGGTTAGCCACCGAGGTGGCACCATCGTCTTGCCCTGCCGCTACCACTACGAGGCAGCCGCTCACGGCCACGACGGCGTCCGCCTCAAATGGACCAAGGTGGTGGACCCGCTGGCCTTTGCGGATGTCTTCGTGGCGCTGGGCCCCCAGCACCGGGCGTTTGGCAGCTACCGTGGGCGGGCTGAGCTGCAGGGTGATGGGCCCGGGGACGCCTCTCTGGTTCTTCGAAACGTCACGCTGCAGGATTATGGGCGCTATGAGTGTGAAGTCACCAACGAGCTGGAGGATGACACGGGCATGGTCAAGCTGGACCTGGAAGGTGATCCACCTGGGGGCAGGACGAGGCGATTTTCTCAGGGAGGAAGGAAGAGAGGGTAGTGCAAATGACAGAGACCAAAGCAAGTTGACTTGAAGGAATTTAGAGGCTGAGTGGGGGAGTTCCTGTTGTGGCTCAGCCGTTAACGAATCCGACTAGGAACCATGAGGTTGCAGGGTCCATCCCTGGCCTTGCTCAGTGGGTTAAGGATCCGGCGTTGCCGGGAGCTGTGTGTAGGTTGCAGACACGGCTTGGATCCCGCGTTGCTGTGGCTGTGGCGTAGGCCGGCGGCTACAGCTCCTGTTAGACCCCTAGCCTGGGAACCTCTATATGCCGCGAATGTGGCCTTAGATAAGGCAAAAAGACCCCCCCCCCAAAAAAAAATAGAGGCTGAGTGGGATAGGATAATGGGGGTGATTTTACTACTCCAGGATCTTGGCAATGTCTAGAAGCAAGTTGTGGTGATATTTAGTGGGCAGAGGTCAGGGGTGCTGTGAAACATTCCACAACATACAGGACAGTACCCCTCACAGCAAAAAATAATACTGTCCAAAATGTCGGGAGTGAAGATTGGGGAAACCTTGAGACAAGATCTAGGCACAGAGAGATCCATGCACTCATGTCAGAAAGCTCTCCCTCAGCTCTCCTTCCTTGGATAGGCTTTTCTTGGACAAGTTTCCCCTGATGGAACCCAAAAGTAGTGCCAGGCTTCCACCTTCCCACCTTGAGGACCGATTTCCTACAGTGCTAGCTAGGGTCCCCGAGCTGTCCCTCACTGGCCCAGCTTGAGTCATGTGCCTGTTCTCGAGCCAATCACTGTGCCTGGAAGATGGGATGCTCTGATTGGCTGACTAGACTTGGGAAGAAGTGGGGTTTTTATCTGAAGAATTCCCTCCCATCTGGTTTGCCTTCCACAGCCCACCTTAGAAGATGTTAGGAGAGATTTCAGAGCCCTCACTTGCTATACTTCACAACAATAGCAAATAGCAACGACAACAATATAGCTCTCCTCTATTGGATGTTTATTAATGTGCCAGATTCTTGGTTGAAGAGCTCTCTGGAGCTTCTCATTTATTTTTCTCCCAAATCCCGAGGGAGATGCTATTATCAGCAGATGGGCACCCGGCTTGGAGGGGTTAGAGTCTTAACCAGGGCACATACCAGCGAGTGACAGAGTCAGTACTTGAACCCCTGTTAGGCTCCAGTTCTTCTTTCTGACCCGTTTGATCCTTCCCGCATCTGCACCCCCCAAGATCCACCCCTCAAACACAGACACACAGAGTGCCCATGAACTAAACTGACTGTGATTCTGATAAGGGAGGAGTTATAAGAACTAAAGACAGAAGGGAAACCAATAGGAACTGTCCTGGGCAATGCTGGAAACCAAAGAGGTCTTTGCCCAGAGCCAAACTTTCAGGATCTCTCAGTGTTGGGAGAGTCAACTCTTTGGGCTCAGGACTTGACCAGAAGGAAGGTCCTAATGCTGAGAGAATGTCAGAAGCCTGTAGACCTGAATGGAGGAGGGTTGCGGGTGCTGAGTTTTGAAAGAACATGAACAAAGTCTCCAGCGGTCGAAAGGACATGGACATGATTAAGTATGTTTAGGGGGGAGTCATGTGAATCCCAAGCTTTTTTTTTTTTTGTCTTTTTGCCTTATCTAGGGCCGCACCCGCGGCATATGGAGGTTCCCAGGCCAGGGGTCTAACAGGAGCTGTAGCTGCCGGCCTTCGCCACAGCCACAGCAACGCGGGATCCGAGCCGCGTCTGCGACCTACACCACAGCTCACGGCAACGCCGGATCCTTAACCCACTGAGCAAGGCCAGGGATCGAACCCGCCATCTCATGGTTCCTAGTCGGATTCGTTAACCACTGAGCCACGACGGGAACTCCTGAATTCCAAGCTTAAGGCGAGGCGTGTGAGCTGGGAAAAGTATGGTCAGGTCTGAGGCCAGAGTGAAGGATGGACTGGAAGGCCTAGGCTGAAGTCACAGGGCACCTCCAGATGTCAGGTGGGTGGGGGTGAGCTGGGGGGACCCGGGCTGATCCTCCTGTGTCCTCTCAGGCGTGGTCTTCCCTTACCACCCCCGTGGAGGCCGCTACAAACTGACCTTCGCCGAGGCACAACGCGCGTGCGCTGAGCAGGATGGCATCTTGGCCTCGGCTGAGCAGCTGCACGCGGCCTGGCGCGACGGCCTGGACTGGTGCAACGCGGGCTGGCTGCGCGACGGCTCGGTGCAGTACCCGGTGAGCCAGCCCCGGGAGCCCTGCGGCGGCCTGGGCCGGGCTGGGAGCGCCGGGGCTGGCGGCGGAGCTTCGGGGGGCGTGCGCAACTACGGCTACCGCCACAACGCGGAGGAACGCTACGATGCCTTCTGCTTCACGTCCAACCTCCCGGGTGCGTAGTTCCCACCCCCGGGAGAAAGGTCCCGCCCACCACAGGCCCGGGTCCGCCCCCCCACGAAACCCCACCCCCTAGACGGGCTTTTCTCTCGGACCATTCCTTGTCAGACTCTCCCATTCCGCCCAGTTCTCTCGCCCCGCCCTTGCTCTTCACACCAGCCCTCGGGGGTCCGGATCCCATCCCAAGTACTGCCCGGATCCCTTCCCTAGTAATGCCTCGGTGCGCAATCAGACATCGCCTGGCACCAAAACTGCTCTTGTCGAGACTGGAGTCCCGGGCGGCGGGGGAGGGGATGTTTCTGAACCCTGAGGCTGAGGCCTGGGCTGCAGGTGGAGCGGGTTGGGGAGGGGTAGACCTGAATCTCGAGGCCCCCGGGTCCCAAGAGCAGCCCACTGATCCCTAACCCCCACCCCTTGCAGGGCGCGTGTTCTTCCTGAAGCCCCTGCGGCCCTTGCCCTTCTCGGGAGCAGCGCGCGCGTGCGCGGCTCGCGGCGCGGCCGTGGCCAAGGTCGGGCAGCTGTTCGCCGCGTGGAAGCTGCAGCTGCTGGACCGCTGCACGGCCGGCTGGCTGGCCGACGGGAGCGCGCGCTACCCCATCGTGAACCCGCGCGCGCGCTGCGGCGGCAGCAGGCCAGGCGTGCGTAGCCTCGGCTTTCCAGACGCCGGGCGCCGCCTCTTCGGCGTCTACTGCTACCGCGCGCCGGGCGCGCCGGACCCGGCACCGGGCGGCTGGGGCTGGGGCTGGGCCGGAGGCGGGGGCTGGGCCGGAGGCGCGCGCGACCCCGCCGCCTGGACCCCGCTGCGCGTCTAGGCCCGGACCGTGGACCGCTGGGGCGCTTGGCGGCTGGCCGAGTGCCCTTCAGCCTCTTGGAGACGGACCACACCTCTGGAGATTGGCCATGCTCCTTGCGGTACCCGGAAACCTGGCCAGGCCTCTTGCGGTCCTTGAACCCTGGCCACGCCCTCTGAGGCCCCTAGAGACTGGGCCGTCCTGGGAGCGGTAGTCCCCTGGAGATGGACCAAGACCCGCCTCTCCTGGACAGTGGATTTCACCTCCTATCCCAACTTTCTCCAGGAGACAGGGAACCCCCCGGAGAACCCCTGGAGACCAACAGACCTTGAGGGTCTCCTGAACACTGTACATGCTTCCGGAGGTCTTCTAGAACTACCCCCAAGGTCACCTGGAGGCTGGACCCCCGGGCTTATCTGGAGACTGACCACGTGTCCTGCGCATCTCCCTGGAGATTGAAGATGGATCCCCTAAGGTCACCTGGACACTGAATCATCCTCCCCATCATCTGTAGAGAAACCAGAAACCTCAGAGTTCCTCCGCTGACTGTGACCAGGTGGTCACACGAAGACTGTGGGCTCCTGTCCTCTTCCTTAGGGTGACCTGGACGTTGGTTCCTCCCATTCTTCCCCCTTCTCTCGCCAGTTGGCCAAGGTCTCCAGAGTAACAGGCCGTGTCCCCAGATCACCATGGAGAACATCCTTAACTCTTCTAGTGTCAGGGGACCTCTGTCTGTCACTGTTGAGACAGATTGCCTTCTCCTGTGGGGCAGCGGGTTTAGGATCCGGCATTGTCACCGCAGCGGCTTGGGTCACTGCTGTGAGGTGAGTTTGATCCCTGGCTGGGGGAACTTCCACGTGCCGGGGGTGTGGCCAAACAAAGAAACAAACAAGACAGACTGACACGCCCTGGCAGCCGTGCCCCATCCCTCAGGTGTCTCTCTGAAGGCCTTCACCTGATAGCCCCTTTCCTGGCTGTCACCAAAGAGACCGTCTCCCCAGCCCAGGGCCCTGTAAAATCCATGTCATTTTCTATGGAGACAAGCTGCCCCACATCCCATGGTTACCGAGGCAACCGGCCCAGCTTCGACCTGTCACCTAGAGTCAGACGGTCCTTCCTCCATCGGTCACACCCGTGGAGACAGTGTCCCCCTCCTCCAGCTGTCACCATAGATACCACACTTTTCTCACATCACTGGCCTTCACCCCAGAGACCTGCAACTCTGCTCCCACTATCCTCATCCTGACAAACGGCCACGGAGACCATCCTCTCAGCCGGTGGTCCTGAGAATGACCCAGCCCTCGGTTCTCCAGCTCTCACCATGCGAACAGACCGCTCCTTTCTGCAGGGCACCCCGTCTCCTCGCCACCCTCTGAGCTCTGCCCTCGGGTGGTTTGGACCGCACAGCTGTCACCACGGAGACCAAACTCTGGTGTCAGAGGTAACAGAATACCTGTCCCCGCCCCCCCCAGGCTTTCCCTTGTTGGTTGGGCACACCCCCTCTGAACTGTCGCCATAGAGACTGTCAGCGTCGTTCCCATGACAACTGACCTTCCAGTGCTCAGGAACTTCTTGCCGTGGGCCAGAACTGTGCCCCTGCACCAAAGGGGCCCACCTCCAAGCGGTCTCCCAGACCCGGCTGGATGACTTCAGCTGCTGGACACCCTTCGTTTGCGCGCAAATTATATTCCAGACAACGGCTGTGCACGCGACCCCTTGCAACACTCAGAGGAGCAAAACCGAGGCTCTGGCGTGCCCCTACCCTTTGTGCTGCGCACGCACGAGGCTCTCTCTCTGCCTCTCTGAGACCACGTCCCCATTCTCACCGAGCCCCTCCTGCCTCCCGCATTTCCCTTCTTAGAGATCCAGGAGAGATGGGTATTGTCTTCAAAACTCCAAATCCCCTCTGAGCTCCGGGTTCTCAGGGGTGGTTTCCCGCTAAGAAGTCAAGACTCAGACCCCGCAGTGTTAAGAGGCAGCGTGGAGGGAGACTGCCCGCGAGCAAGGCCGCTCCAGCCGCTGGAGACCTTCGTTTCAAAGTCTTGCCTGGAGTAGCGCTGGGGTTCCTCCTGGAGCCCTCCTTAATGTCACGTCCATCTCCAGGAAACCCATCTGTGGGTTTTGGAACTGGGAGTGCCTGGGTTCGAATCCTGCCTCTGTGACCAAGTGACAAAACCCCTGATTCTGTTTCCTCCTCTGCACTAGGGCTGTTCTAAGGTCCCAGTATGTGCAAAGTGTACAGCAGGGGCTCAATAAATCTCTCTCTCTTTTTTTTTTTTTTTTTGATGAGTGAGAAAACACAGCAGCTGGTGGGTAATTACTTCCTACCTGCTCTTTGGTGTTCAGAATGTTTTCCCCTTGCTGGGCGTGGCGATTCGTTTGAGAAGCATCTCCTCTCATTCTTCAGGACCTTTCCTTCTCCCCAGTCCTCCCTCTTCTCTTCCTTCCCCCTGCCCTGGCCTCACTCTCTCCCTCTGGCCCTCCTCCCATAGATCTGGCCCTTCTCAGCTCTGTCCTAACTGGGTCACTAACGAATTCGCTGGTTCTTCTCAGTCCCCTGGGAACAAAGGGTGTGGAACTGCAGTTGGAGTCCAGGCAGATTGCAGATTTTCCCAGGAATGGGAGTGGAGGGAGGGGAATGTGGGCTGAGGACTCTTGAAAGTTTCTAAGGAGGGAGTTCCCATTGTGGCTCCGCGGGTTAAGAACCCGACATGGTGTCTGTGAGGATGTGGGTTTGATCCCTAGGCTTGCTCAGTGGGTTAAGGATCTGACATTGTCATGGCTGCAGCGCAGGCTGGCAGCTGCAGCTCCCATTTGGCCCCTAGCCTGGGAACTTCCGTATGCCACAGGTGTGGCCGTGAAAAGAAAAAAAAAATAAAAATGTTTCTGGGATACAAAGAAAGGGAGAAGAGGAAAAAAGTATAAATGTCTGATACAGTTGTAGAAATGGGGTGGTCAATTTAACTGCTCATACTCCAATATCAGACGGGATTGGAGTTCCCGTCATGGCTCAGTGGTTAACGAATCCGACTAGGAACCATGAGGTTGTGGGTTCGATCCCTGGCCTCGCTTAGTGGGTTAAGGATCCGGCGTTGCCGTGAGCTGTGGTGTAGGTTGCAGACACAGCTCGGATCCCACGTTGCTGTGGCTGTGGCGTAGACCGGCAGCTGCAGCTCCGATTGGACCCCTAGCCTGGGAACCTCCATATGCCGCGAGTGCAGCCCTAGAAAAAGACCAAAAAGACAGTATCAGGCGGGATTGAGCTCCCAGAGAGTCCAACCACTCATCTGAAGCCAAGGTCCAGCCCCTTGGTTAGGCCGCCTTGGGCTCCAGGGGGGCCTTTGCTTTCTTGACTAGAGGAATGGTAAGGGGCGTTATTCCGGAGATGAGCGTGTGAGGTTTCTTTAATCCTGCGTTTTCCCTGCTGACCTCCTTTCTCTCTTCCATGGGGTTCCAACATCCTGGTTTGACTGCTGTTTCCTGAGTTTCCCTTCTCTCATTCTGAGAGAATCAAAGATTCTGACCACTGGACAATGAGTTGCTATGGCTCATTTTCCGGGACAACCCTTATTGGTCCAGGGGTGGACATGGACCCAGGCAGACCAATGAGACACAGTCCCTGGGATTTTGATGGGCTGATGGGGCTGTGGGAACCCTCTTTCTGCTGGGGTCTCTGCACTGTTGGAGTGGAGATCTTGAGGACTTCTGGAGAAGACCTAAGGACGGCGACTTGGACAGAAACCCTCCTGAATCTGGATATTCAGAAATATCTCTTTCTCCTGTTTCCCAGCACCCAGCACACTTCTCAGACATCTAAAATATCATGCATGTCCTGGAGTTCCCATCGTGGCTCGGCGGAAATGAATCTGACTAGGAAACCATGAGGTTGTGGGTTTGATCCCTGGCCTCGCTCAGTGGGTTAAGGATCTGGCGCTGCCGTGAGCTGTGGTGTAGGTCACAGATGCGGCTCAGATCTGGCATTACTGTGGCTGTGGCGTAGGCCAGCAGTTGTAGTTCCGATTTGACCCCTAGCCTGGGACCCTCCATATGCCTCAAGTGTGGCCCTAAAAAGAAAAATAAATAAATAAAATAAAATAAAATTTCTTGCATGTCCTTCCAAATATGTTTTATGTTCATTCAAGTAATCATGCATATACCATTTCCCCCTATTTTTACACTAATGAAAATATGCAATTTATTTTTTATGTTGTAAAACTTCACATAATGGAGTTCCCGTTGTGGCTCAGTAGAGATGAATCTGACTAGGAACCATAAGGTTGCAGGCTCGATCCCTGGCCTTGCTCAGTGGGGTAAGGATCTGGCATTGCCGTGAGCTGTGGTGTAGGCTGCAGATGCAGCTTGGATCTGGCGTGGCTGTGGCTCTGGCAACAGCAACGATTAGACCCCTAGCCTGGGAACCCTTATATGCCATGGGTGTGGCCCTAAAAAGACAAAAAAAAACAAAACAAATAACAACAACAACAAAAAACTTCACATAATGTAAAACAGTATTGGAAGCATTTTAAAGTCTTCAGTTCAGGAGTTTCCCGTCGTGGCTCAGTGGTTAACAAATCCGACTAGAAACCATGAGGTTGCGGGTTCAGTCCCTGGCCTTGCTCAGCGGGTTAAGGATCCGGCGTTGCCGTGAGCTGTGGTGTAGGTTGCAGACGCGGCCCGGATCCCGCGTTGCTGTGGCTGTGGCGAAGGCCGGTGGCTACAGCTCCTGTTAGACCCCTAGTCTGGGAACCTCCATATGCTGCGGGTGCGGCCCTAGATAAGGCAAAAAGACCAAAAAAAAAAAAAAAAAAACCCTTCAGTTCAGTGGCAGGTAGTGCATTCAGTGTTCTGCAACCATCACTTCTTTCATTTTCATCTTCATCATCCCAACGAAAATCCCATATCCAGTCAGCAGTCACTCCCCATGCCTCCCTCCGCACTCTATGCCTTAACAACAGCTAATCTACTTCCCTTCTCTTTGGATTTGCCTATTCTCGATATTTTGTATAAGTGGAATCCTACAATGTCCTTTGGTGTCTGACTTCTCTCACTCACCCTGATATCGTTGAGTTTCACTCATGTTGTAGTGTGTATCCGTGCTTCATTCTTTTTTTTTTTTTTTTGTCTTTTTGCCTTATCTAGGGCCCCACCCACGGCATATGGAGGTTCCCAGGCTAGGGGTCAAGTTGGAGCTGTAGCCACTGGTCTACACCATGGCCACAGCAACATGGGATCCAAGTCGCGTCTGCAACCTACACCACAGCTCACAGCAACGCCGGATCCTTAACCCACTGAGCGAGGCCAGGGATTGAACCCACAACCTCATGATTCCTAGTCGGATTCATTTCCGCTGCACCACGATGGGAACTCCTCATCTGCCTTTTGATTTCGTTTATGTTGTTTGTTGCCACGGTTGTTCATTATAACCCAGACCCATCACTAGAGCCCATGTGGCTCTGAGTGATTCATCCTCTGCCTCATTTCCCTCTTGACCTCTCTCACTCCACTCTATGGACTCTTTGCTGTTTCTCAAATGAACCACGTTCGCCTTTGCTCTTCCCTCTGCCTGAAAATCGCTTTCTTTTTTTCCCTTCCTGGTCTAATTCATGCTATTCTTTCTTTAGATTCCATTCACATCCTCCAGGAAGCCTTCCCTGACCACCTCCCAGGAGCCATGTCTATTTTCTTCCCCACTGTCTTCCCAGCACCCAACATACTACGTGGCACATAGGAGCTGCTCATTGAGTCCTTGCTGAGTGAAGGAAGGAAGGTGTTAGGAGGCAGGTTGAACTGTTAAAAAATTTTATTAAAATGTCCGAGAATTACATTAATATCCACAGTGTCAGAGAACACAGACCCACGGAACACTGCAGCCGACAGCAAAACCGACGGAACCCAAAGCTGTTCACGCACACACACACTCACACGCATGCCAAGCACGCGGCACACGCCAGCACACACGCGTATCTCAAAGGGAAAGACCAAAAAACAAACCACCCACTTTAGAAAAGATCAGAGCCCCCTTCCACCATGGAGCTGGGGTGGGGGCAGGGCAAGGGGCTAAGGGGGCAAGGGGCATAAACCAAGACCCCCCCAAAAAATAACAAGTTGCATCCTCAGAGCACCCCGCCCCCACGCTCCAAACAAAGGAAAATTCTTTTGTGATATGGATGACTGAAAATATGTGATCGTTTTTATATTTTTTTAAACCAAGAAGAATGATCAAAACTAGAAGTTAAACCTATACCGCTGGGCTTTCTACAATAACCGTAAGATGGAACAGTGGGTAATGTCTACAGCGGGGAAGACTAGAGGTCATGGTCAAGCATGAGGGTCTAGTTTGTCCTTCTCAACCGTTTCCTAAATCTTCCTGTTAGCGCACGGTCGTGTTTCAATTCGTTCCCCCAACATAGACAGCCGGGTTAGGAGTCAGACAGAGGCAAGACCAAATCCTTCCTCTCGTTTCGCAAGCCAGTGCCTTTCACTTTTCTGAGCCTTGGTTTCGTCTTGTGTAAAATGGGGAAATAATGGTTTCTAAGTCACCGGGCTGTTGAGAAGATTCAAGGAGGCAGCGGGTAAGTCCTTAGCCTGGCATCTACTTCATAGCTGTCAGCTATGATTACGGCTTCCTGGGAGGGGTGTAGGCTCAGCCAACACATTCTTTTTTTTTCTCTGCCGAACCCTTAGATGGACCATATATCTGCTTATTTTTCTCTCCTGCAGAGGGCCATTCTCCACTGGGGTTTTTTTTAACACTTGACACACAGATGTCACCCAGACTAGCGGGTCTGAGGGTGGACAAAGGACGTGGAGGAAAAGCTGTGGGCCTTTCCTGCCAGAGATCGCAAAGCTCAATCCTGGCTTCTCGCTTGGGGAGATCTTTTACGGGCTGCAGATCCTGGGGAGCAAGGCCAGGTGAGTTCTTTACCATTTAAAACATTTAAAAACCAAGAGAAAAAATGCGTGTGTGTGTGTGTGTGTGTGTGTGCGCGTTCTGGCTTTTAGCACTGCGCATCTCTCTACAGGATTGCAGGTAGACGCCGCTACTTCAAGGTTTAAGGGTTTCCAGTCCACCAGGCAATGAATGGAGACAGGGAGGGGGAGCCACCAATGTCTGCTTGGGCACTTAGCTAGAACACTTGGCACCTCGTTGGTCCAGGAAGAAATCTGGGCTCCCTGAGAAACGGAGGCGGAAGAAATCTGGGCTCGTTTGAGCCCCAAACATCCTCTCAGCTGTGTGTGTGTGTGTGTATAAAATTCACCACACGTGCAGAACCACCAGATCTCAGCCCCAGACTCGACCCGGCAGGGCAAGCAATACAGCTTCCCTTCATTGCCCACAAATGGCTCTGACCGCTCTGACCCCTAACTCTGAGGACGGGGAGGGAGGTTGTCCCAGGACCATTTCTAAAATTTAGTACATAGGAATTTCCACACTCAGTTTATCCACCAAGACCAGGGACCAGACTCGGGCTGAAGTCCAAGGTAAAGGAAGAGCAGTCACCAAGTTCAAGCAGCGTCCTTCCGTGTAATTTTCTGCTCCCAGAGCCGATGACCTTCACTGAAGGACTTCAAGCCTCGATCGAAGACATCTTACAGCTCGGGTCATCCTGAATCTCAGGTGGCAAAAGCAATTCCTTAGCGAGCATCCGAACACACATTCTTGCACCCTCACCGAAGCCTTATTTCAGCAACTGGCCGCAGCCTCGCCAACAATAGACTAGCCAGGGGCAAAGAATGACCTTTGCCAGTTGTGCTTCCCTCTGCTGGGAGGTGATCCCAGAGTGCAGCCTGACCAGCACTGACTTTTCAGACACATGGCTACACCTGCCAAGAGGACCGCGTGTGCGTAAGAAAAAGGAGAGAGGATCTTTTTTTTTTTTTTTTACAAACGGTTATGTACGGGGGGGTGTGGTTTGCGGCTTAGGGGCTCCCGGACCCTCTTGCTTCTCTCTGGGCTCTGTCTCCCCAGCTGAAGGCTCCAGGGGAGGCGTGGGAAAGGGGTTTGTGCTTTCTTTTGCCTGGTTCTTCAGCAGAAATTCCCTTCTCCCTTCTCCCAGTCGTCCGCTGGGTGTTTCTTGTGTTTTCTGCGCTCCTTGTGTGGTTTGTGGTGGCGATGCTGGTGGTGGTGTTGGCGGTGGTGATGGTGTCGCCGCATCCGATGGGACCGTCTGGCTGCAGGGAAGTGAGGGAGGACAGGGGAATGGCAAAGAGCTGGTGAGAGGTGGGTGGCCTGATGCAGCAGATCTGTTAAGTTCTCGGTTATCTGCAGGCCACGTTATGTGTAGTCATTGGAGGTTTCATTGGAGACTACGGATAGTTGGAAATTTGTATTGGGGTGTCTGGGGCTTGGGGGGAGCCACTTACGCTTGGTGCAGACGATTTGGGGCCAGTCCCATTTGCCATTGCTCCGGCACCGGATGGTGGCCACGTGGTGCTGGGCGAATCCTTCGTCACACTGGTAGCGCACCGTGGCGTGGACGTTATACTTGGCCTTGCGGGCGCCAAGCGGGGAGGCATTCTCCACTGTTGGAGGGGGACCACACAGCACTGGGGACAGAGGAACCTCCAGTTAGAGAGGTGGACGGGACTGACTTCATCTCTTGTTGAGATGAACCTTCAACAGGGCCTGCCTTTTACCCAGCTGTGACCTCAAAGCGCCAGAAGTGTCTGTCTCCTTGACCCACACCGGGGGCCCCCGAGGGACAGGAACCTCCCGGACACATCCTGCCCTGATTCTTGTGCATGATGGGAATGAAGGAGACGGGAGGCAAGAATAACCTGAACAAGTGCAAGGAAGCAAGCATATGAAAACTGGCAAAGAAACGGACATAAGAATGAAGAAAAGTGTAAAAGAAAGGTGGAAATGAGAATACATTAACATGCTTCCTTAATATGTAAAGAGCTCTTACAAATCAATAAGACCAATGAACCAAGAGAAAACTAGGCAAAGGAGATAAACAGCAGGTCACAGGAAATCAAACACATACAAACAGCTTATCAACAGAGGAACAGCTGGTTATTCTCATTCTCAAAGAAGTGCAAACTATGATAATAAGGAGATACTGATTATTTTTTTTTTTTCAGGAATTGGATGAACAAAGAACAAAAAGGTTGACAACACACAGAGCTGACAAGGGTGCTGAGGAGTGAAAACTGGGCTGGACTGACTCCTACATTGACGGATTTAAAACAGTGAACCAGGGACTGTGAGAGGCAGGAGGGAAGGGGGCAGGGGAGGAGGGGGGCAGGCCAGCAGCATACCTGTGCCCTTCTTGCAGACATAGGGGAGGTTGTAGTTGCAGGGAACATCGTTCCAACGGCCACTCTCATGTGCGACCATCACCACACAGTCTTCCCCGCCCGCGAAGAAATTGTCAGGCTGGTTCTCCCTCCAGTTCTCATATTGCTATAAGAACGGGGAGCAGGGGTTGCTCAGGGAGCCGGCATCCTGGCCCAGGCTCTATCACTGGCACTGAGGGGCTGCCCCAGCCCAACGGCTCCAACCCCTAGGGACTCAGTGTTCCCATCTTTCCAATGAGCACTGTTCTGCTGGCCCTGGGGGTTGAGGACACTGCCGCCAAAGTCAACCCTTTGCTGGCTGCAAGGCTGCAGTACCCTCCGGCCTGGGCCTTCTGCTTCCCATATCATTCCTTGATGGTCCTCCTTCCACTTCTCTCTTGTTCCAGAGAGAGTTGAACCCAAAGGTGACCTCAAAGTGGAAGTCCAGGTGGGCTTCCCTGAGGAGGCAACAGGAGAGCTAAAGACTCGAGGACAAGGATGACGTGGGCAGGGAACAGAGTTCTAAGCAGGGGGAACAGCTAGTGCAAGGACCCAGAGGTAGGACTGAGCTTGTCCTGTCTGAGGAACAGAACAGAAGCCAGAAGGGCTGAAGCTGCTTAATCCAGTTCAAGTGCGGTCACGGGGTGAGCAGGGTCCAGTTCTCACAGCAAGGAAGGGAGATGCATTTTTTTTTCTTTTCCTTTTTTTTTTTTTTTTTTTTTTTAGGGCTGCACCTGCAGCATATGGCGGTTCCCAGGCTAGGGGTCTAATCGGCGCTACAGCCGCCGGCCTTCGCCGCAGCCACAGCAACGCGGGATCCGAGCCACAACCTAGACCACAGCTTATGGCAATGCTGAATCCTTAACCCACCGAGCGAGGCCAGGGATCGAACCCACATCCTCATGGATCCTAGTGGGGTTCGTTAACCACTGAGCCACGATGGGAAGTGGATTTTTTTTTTCTGACCATGGTAAGATGATAGCATAAAATTTACTGTTTTAACCATTTTGAACCTTCCAGTTCACTGACGTTAATTAGATTTACAACATTGCAACCATCGCCATTGTCTATTTCCAGAACGTTTTCATGACGCCAAACAGAGCTCTGTACTCATTAAGCTGTCACTCAACAACCATCTTCCTCCCAGCCTCTGGCAGCCACTGGTCCACTTTCTGTCTCTATGGATTTGTCTATTCTAGACATTTCATGTAAATGGAATCATACAATGTGACACCTTTTATGTCTAGCTTTTTTCATCGGGCATAATGTTTTCAAGTTTTATCCACACCGTAGCATACATCGGTGCTTTTTTTCTTCTTTTTTTGGCCACACCCATGGCATCTGGAAATTCCCCACAGCAGTGAGAGTATCCGAGCTGGAGGTGCAACCTAAGCTACAGCTGCAGCAGCGCCAGATCCTTCACCCACTGCTCTGGGCCAAGGACGGAACCAGTGCCTCCACAGAGACAAGCTGGATCATTAACCCACTGCGCCACAGCGGGAATTCCCTGTTTTGATTATTATTATCTTTTCTTTTTTTCTTTTTTGTTCTTTGTTGTTTTAGGACCGCACCCGTGGCATGTGGAGGTTCCCAGGTTAGGGGTCGAATTGGAGCTACAGATGCTGGCCTACACCACAGCCACAGCAACGCAGGATCCGAGCTGCGTCTGCGACCTACACCACAGCTCACGGCAACACCGGATCCTTAACCCACTGAGCGAGGCCAGGGATTGAACCCACAACTTCACGGTTCCTAGGTGGATTCGTTTCCACTGAGCCACGACGGGAACTCCCTTTTCTTTTTGTTTTTTAGGGCTGCACCTGCAATCTATGGAAGTTCCCAGACTAGGGGAATTATAGCTGCTGCCCTGCACTACAGCCACAGCAACGTGGGATCCAAGCCGTATCTGCGACCTACACCACAACTCACGGCAACGCCGGATCCCTGACCCACTGAGTGAGCCCAGGGATTCAACCTGCATCCTCATGGATACTAGTCAGATTCTTTTCCACTTCTCCACAGTGGAAACTCCTGCTTTTATTTATTTATTTTTTTTAATTTATTTTGTCGGCTGTGCCAACAGCATGTGGAAGTTCCCGAGCCAGGGACTGATCCCATGTGCCGCAGCAGTGACCTGAGCCGCTGCAGTGACAACACCTGATCCTTAACCCGCTTGCCACAAGGGAACTCATTTGATTCCTTTTCAATGACCAAACAGCATTCATTGTGTGGACGGACCACATTTTGTTTATCCATTCATCCATGGATGGTCCTTTGGGTTGTTTCCACCTTTTGGCTAGTGTGAACTGTGCTGCTGTGAACATGGGTGTACAAGTATCTGTGTGAGTTCCTGCTTTCACTTCTCTCGGGTATCTATTTAGGAGCAGAATTACTGGTTCCTGTGATAATTCTAGGCTTAACTTTTTGAGGAAGCGCCAGACTGTTTTCCACAGCAAGAGGTGGTCATTTTTTTTTTTAATCTGGAGAGAGCGCGAAGCAAGATCTGATGTATGATTTTTTTTTTTTTCTGGCTGCGCCTGTAGTGTGTGGAAGCTCCAGGGCCAGGGGTTGAATCTGTACCATAGCAGTGACTAGAGGCACTGAAGTGACAATGCAGATCCTTAACCTGCTGCACCGCATGAGAATCCCCTGATGCTTTATTTATTTACTTATTTATTTTTTTTAGGGTCTCATGGTTGCCATATGGAAGTTCTCAGGTTAGGGGGTCAAATCAGAGCTGCAACGGCCAGCCAACGTCACAGCCACAGCAACACCAGATCAGAGCTACACCTGTGACCTATGCCGCAGCTTGTGGCACTGCCCACTGAGTGTGGCCAGGGCTCAAACCCACATCCTCATGAATACTGGTTGTTTCTTTTTTTGTGTGTGTGTCTTTTCTAGGGCCACACCCATGTCATATGGAGTATGGAGGTTCCCAGGCTAGGGGTCTAATCAGAGCTGTAGCACGGCCTACACCACAGCCACAGTAACGCAGGATTGGAGTTGGGTCTACACCACAACTTAACAGCAACGCCGGATCCTTAACCCACTGAGCGAGGCCAGGGATCGAACCCGCAACCTCATGGTTCCTGGTTGGATTCGTTAACCTCTGTGCCACGACGGGAACTCCTATTAGTTGGGTTCTTAACCCAACAGCCACAACAGGACCTCCCTGATGTGTAATTTTTTAAAAAGTCTCTATGGGAAGTTCCCTGGTGGCATGGTGATTAAGGATCGAGTTTTCTCTGCTGTGGTTCGGGTCACTGCTGAGGTTTGGTTTTGAGTCCTGGCGTGGGAATGTCTGCATGCAGTGGGCACCGCCACAGAAAAAAAAAAAGAAAAATCTTATGTACAGGATTTCCTTTTGGGGTACTGAAAATATTCTAGAACTAGATCAAGATGGTGGCTGCACACTACTGTGAGAGTACTAAGGTCACTGAATCACACACTTTAAACCAATTAATCGTATTTATTATTATTATTATTATTTTGCTTTTTTAGGGCTGCACCTGTGACATATGGAGGTTCCCAGGCTAGGGGTCTAATCGGAGCTGTAGCCGCTGGCCTACACCACAGCCACAGCAATGCCAGATCCAAGCCAAATCTGCGACCTACACCACAGCTCACGGCAACACCGGATCCTTGACCCACTGGGCAAGGCCAGGGATCAAACCCACAACCTCACGGTTCCCAGTTGGATTCGTTTCTGCTGTGCCACAATGGGAACTCGTAAGCCAATGAATGTTAATATGATGTGAATTTCGGCGCAAAATTTTCCATAGCCCCCCGGTAAAGAGCCAGGAGAATAGGTGAGCAAGTGGTGGGGGGTGGGGAGCTGCCACAGGCATCCACGTGAGCACTGAGGGGGGCTGCACAGCCAGGGACATGCAGGGAAGGAGGCGCACTTGAGTGCATGGCTGGAGGACCAGGCAGAGTAAGCTAGATGCGGATGTCAAACCAAATCCTAGGTTTGAAGCTTTAATCACTGGGTGGATTGGCAGTTTACGGGACTGGGAATTAGGGCTTCACGGAAGCTCCTTTGCCAACTGCGGCCACTCAGAGCCTCTGGGGACCTGATTGCCACCTTTGGTGATGATTTTGCACAGGACAGTGAAGTCAAGCCAGCTTACCCAGAATTCTCCATTCTCAGCGGGGGTCTAGTTAACCATCTGACCGCAGGGACCCAGGCCCCCAAGCCGCTGCCACTCACCAGCCCTGTGTTGTCCGTCCACTGGAAATCCCTCTCCACAATCCTGTCGTTCAGACCGATCCACGTGTTTTCGCGCCCAAAACCTGCGGGGTAGGGGGCTGTGAGGGCTGGGTACCCGCCCCTCTCCCAGCCTAGGTTTCTGGCTGGGGGCCAGGGGGAGGGCGTGGAAGGGGAGGCCAAAACCCCCTCCCCAGCCCAAAAGGTGGGCTCGAAGGGACGGGGGATGAAGGTGAGAGTGACTGGGAGTATCCACAGCCCCTCCCCCAGTTCCAGGTATGAGCCGGAGGGGAAGACCCCAAACCCTACCCCAGCCCCGGGGGGGAGGGGGTGGGTGTGGGCTGGAGCCCCCCCATTCCCTAGCCGGCTGCCCTCATACCTGGAGGGACGGGGGCACAGAAAGGGCTGGAACTAGGCTCCTGGCCTGGCCACCAATCTGTGACTTAAACCAAAGGCCAGAGGACAGGATAAAGACAAGCTAGATCTCTGAGGAAATAAGAGAGTAAGGGCTAGGAGAGGCAGGGCGCAGGGCTGAAAAGGGCAGGCAGGTGAGTCTGAGCCAGTCTGTCACTGAGGAGGGAGGAAATGACTGGATGACTGTGTTTTGATGACATGGAAGGAAAAAAAAAAAAAGTGGAGCAGGGGATGAACAAAGGAGAGAATTAACAGGGGACGGGATGGGGAGAATGGGAATAAATGGATGAAAACGGGCAGAAGGAATAATGAGTAAATCGATAAATGCCGGCCTTAACTAATGAGACACTGCTCTCCCCCTGAGTCTCTGCCCAGTTCTTCCGCATGTCATCCCTCACAGCACAGATGCTTCTCGGCCACACTTTATCCCCAGCCCCATTTTAATTGTCATCAGCGCACTTAGGACCAGCTCAGTTATCATCTAGACTGATTTAGTTAAGACACTTGCTTGCCTGTATCCTCTACAACAACCTCATTTCCTAAGGACAGGGCAATGTGTGTCTCCAAGCATGGAACGATGCCTGGCCCATAGCAGGCGCGGGGTAAATACCTGGGGAATGAATGAATGAAGCAAACAAATGCACTGATAAGTGAAGAGACAAGACACTTGAATTACTAAGTGGTCAGAGCTTGCATTCATGCCTACAGCTTCAGAAAGGTGTCGTCTTCAGGACCCGGGGGAGTGGGGTGGAGGGGGAATGTCCCGACCAAGGGACTGCAAAGGCCACCCCTGCCCAGCCCGGAGGCCCTACTGTTAATGAAGCCATGTTCTTCGGGTGAGTGGATGCTGGTCAGGTGGCCGGCTCGACGGCGGCAGTCCCTCTCGGCATCCTCCCACGCCCGTCGATGGGCGAAGTAGCGGTAACAGTGGCCCTGGAACTTGTGCCAGCCGTGGTCACAGCCCTCGGTGTCTGGGAGACGGGAAGGAGCGTGAGCGGGGCTGGCCTCGGGCCACGGCTTGCCTGGCCAGCCGTGAGCCCAGCCAGCCTACCGGAGAGAGGGGGCCCAATCCAAGGTCACTGCGGGGCTAGATCACCCCCCTCCCCGGGCCCCTCCTTCCTCCAACCCCCACTCTGACCCCCACCCCCACCCTCCTGGGAAAAAAGCTCAAAAAAACTTTCTCGGAGTTCCCGTCGTGGTGCAGTGGAAACGAATCTGACTAGGAACTGTGAGGTTTCAGGTTCAAACCCTGGCCTCACTCAGTGGGTTAAGGATCTGGCATTGCCGTGAGCTGTGGTGTAGGTCGCAGACACGTCCCAGATGCTGCGTTGCTGTGGCTGTGGTGTAGGCCGGCAGCTGTAGCTCTGATTGGACCCCTAGCCTGGGAACCTCCATATGCCGCGAGTGCGGCCCTAAAAAAAGGCAAAAAGACAAAAAAAAGAAGAAGAAAGAAAGAAAGAAAACAGTCCGGCGGCTTCTCAAAAAGTTAAACACAGAATTGCCACATGACAGCCTCTCTGCTCCTCTGTACACACCACAAAGGATAAGGCCGGTGCAGAGAAGAATGGAAAAGAGGTTGAAACAAAAAGTTGCACATGAGTGTTCTGGTGTGGCTCAGCAGGTTAAGACCCCAACTAGTACCCATGAGGTTGTGGGTCTGACCCCTGGCCTCACTCAGTGGGTTAAAGGATCCAGCGTTGCCATGAGCTGTGGTGTAGGTTACAGACGAGGTTCAGATCTGGCCTTGCTGTGGCTGTAGTGAAGGCTGCAGCTACAGCTCTGATTAGTCCCTAGCCCGGCAACTGCCATGTGCTGCATGTGTGGCCTTCAAAAAAAAATTGTACATGAATGGAGTTCCTTGGTGGCCTAGCAGTTAAGGATCTGGTGTTAACACTGCTGTGGTGCAGGTTTGATCCCTGGCCCAGGGTGAAACAATCCAAATGTCTGGAGTTCCCTTGTGGCTCAGTGGGTTAAGGATCTGGCATTGTCACTGCTGTAGCTTGGCTCAGTGCTGTGGTGGGACTTTGACTGCTGGCTTGGGAACTTCTGCATGCCACAGGTGTGGCCAAAAAAAAAAAAAGGAAAGAAAGAAGGAAGGAAGGAAGGAAGGAAGGAAGGAAGAAAGAAAGAAAGAGAAAGAAAGAAAGAAAGGAAGGAAGGCAGGAAGGAAGAAAGAAAGAAAACAGAGTTCCCGTCGTGGCTCAGTGGTTAGCGAATCTGACTAGGAACTATGAAGTTGCGGGTTCAATCCCTGGCCTTGCTCAGTGGGTCAGGGATCCGGCGTTGCCATGAGCTGTGGTGTAGGTCGCAGACGCAGCTCAGGTCCCGCGTAGCTGTGGCTGTGGTGTAGGCAGGCAGCTACAGCTCTGATTCAACCCCTAGCCTGGAGACCTCCACATGCCGTGGGTATGGCCCTAGAAAAGACCAAAAAAAAAAAAAACCTCAAATGTCCATCAAATGATGAATGGATAAACAAAATGTGGTCATTCATACAATGGAATAGTATTCAGCCATAAAAAGGAACGAAGCACCGACAATGTGGAGGGGCCATGAAAACATCAAGCTGAGTGAGAGAAGCCAGACACAAAAAGACACATAGCATACGACTGCCTTTATGTGAAACACCTAAAATAGGCAAATCCATAGAGAGAGAAAGTAGATTAGTGGTTGCCAGGGGCTAGAGATGAGGAATGGAGAGGGACTGCTAATGGGGACAGGATTCCCTCTGGGGATGATGAAAATGTCTTGGAACTAGCTAGAAACAGTGGTTGCACAAGACTGTGAATGTACTGAATGGCACTGAATTATACGCTCTAAAAAGGTTAGTTCTATATTATGTGAATTTTACTGCAAGAAAATCACGTGCGACTCACAGCCATGGAACCAGAGGAAGAGACCTGGAGCTCCACGTGTGGGGAGCCGGTGGCCCAGTACCCAGCCCCACTCCTGGTACTGTTTTGGGGATCTCGGCAGAAGCTCACCTTTCTCGCAGAGGCTGCCCGCATAGCTGGGGAGGCAAAGGCAGACGAAGGCGTTGACCTCATCAATGCAGGTGCCTCCATTCTCACAGGGACTGGAAATGCAGTCATCTATATCTGGAGGGGAAGGTGGGGCTCAGTCAGAGGTCAGCCTCACCTGGGGGCTCAGTCCCCACGGACAACCAGGCAGAAGATGCCGTTGTGATGCCACCATCTATCCCAGACCTAGGGACGATGGCAATGGTCTGCACAGACGGCCCGATGACTCTGAAGGTCAAGGGGGTGGAAACGCACACAAGTGATATGAATTAGCATCAGCGAGAGCTGATGCCACTGGGCTGGCTGAAGGTTCAGAGTGGGCAGAACCTTCCACTTGACTCCAGTACAATGAAAGTGGGTCTGGCAAACAGACCCACAGAATGTCGAGGATGAAGGGTCTTCAGAATGTGGAACCTAGGGAAACTGGGTTCCAGGGCATCTGCAAGGGTGTGCACAGTCACAAGGCTGGTTGTAGGTACGGGAGTCATAGATTGAGCACTTCTCTGCCAATCCCTGTGCAGATAGTGCCCGAGGCATGTATGATGACAGGGAAGTCATTTCCACTCTGAGTCTTAGTTTCATTTTTTTTTGCAAAATGGTGACAATAACAGCACCTTCTCAACACTGGTTGTGAGTAGAGAGTCAATGGAAGAGCTCAAGAATTATATCGCTTATAATTATTGCTGTATTTTCATAATTTGTCGTCTTTTTTTTTTTTTGGCCATGCCCAAAGCATGCAGAAGTTCCCAGGCCAGGGATCAAACCCACACCACAGCTGTAATCTGAGCCACAGCAGTGACAGCGCTGGATCCTTAACCTGCTGAGCTACCAGGAAACTTCTCTTGGGGCTTTGGGTTCTAGTGGCAGTTCTGGTGGAAGGTGCTGATACCCTTGCCCACCCATGAAAGAATAGGAGATCCCCTGGGGCACTTTGCTGGTGGGAGTTTGAGCCTTACCATCCCTTTGTCTCCCCCCCCCACCCGCCCCTCCCCACCTCTGACTGGTAGTCATGGGAGGCAGCACATCAGAGCCTCAGTACCCAGGAGAATGCTCATCTGGTTGGTGCTGGGGCTGATTTCCTAAAGGCAAGGAGCGAGGGAGGGGAAGGGAGCATCTGAAGCCAGTATTTTGTGATCCCTGAGTCCTCACGGGGTTGGCTGCTAGGGCAGACCCCAGGGCTTTGAGTCAGACAAGTCTGTGTTCAGTTCCTTAGTCTGGGGTACTCACCGATCTCACAGTTCTCCCCGGTGAAGCCTTGGTCACAGCTACAGCCGTACATGGTGCCATTGGCTTCACAGGTGCCCCCATGCAGGCAAGGGTTGTTCTCACAGGGATCTGAGGGGACTGCAGGATGGACAGGCAATGCAGGAAGGAGTCAGACGAGCAGATCTGCCTCTCAGGGAATCCACAGCTCAGACATCTAAAGGCCTTCTTGTCCAACCCCTCTCTGTAGAGTCCCCTCTATAACTTCCCAATAAGTGGTTGCCGGCTTCCTCTCTCATGCCCCTGTGATGGTATTACCCTTTCCAGGAACTGCCCCAAAGCATCTGTGGGCCGCCCTGCCTGTGGCAAAGTCCCTCCTTGGACTGAACTAGAATGGGTTTCCTGCAGCTTCTCTTAGGAAGTCTTTTCTTAGAATGTGGTCTAAGTGTCCTCTCTGACTCATCCTGCCTCATCTAGACATATCCTCCTGGTCATTGTGCTTCTCATACTTTGGGGCAAAGAAAGGGACACAGGTTCCAGATGGCGTATGAAGAACCCTGGGACCAGTGGGAACCATCACCTCCTTGATCCTGTAGCTCAACCTCTTCTGATACAACCTCAGTGGTCATAATGTAGAGAAGCGGTGGATTATAGCAGTTATAACCATAGGCTCTGCAATCAGAGAGGTTGTTGGTTCAATCCCTGCCTCTGCCACTCACTAGGGGACACTGAGCAAATTGCTTCTATAAATTTCAGCTGCCTAATTTACAACATGGAAATAAAAATCATTCATCATAATGCCACATCTGGCTCTGTGTGTAAAAATCATTCATCATAATGCCACATCTGGCTCTGTGTTTATCGGACTGGGGCCTTTCGAGGGGTCTTAACATTGCTCACCATGGACAGGGAACCAGGGGGAGTTGAGGAATATTCTCAACACATCAGGAATACCCCTGACAACACCCCTCATTCCTCAGCTGAGCCTCTCCCCTCCTCCTCTCAGAGGTCCAGATGATTTTGTGGGTGTTCTCTATTCTGCAGCCTTGCAGGGGCAGAGCAAGGACCCCCAAGTACCCCCGATGACCCCCATCAACCCCCATCAATCGTCATGTCAGCCCTTTCACTGCAAGACACTAGAACTGAGATCCAGAGAAGGGCAGCGCCCAGCTCCAAATCACACAGCCGGGCTCCGGAAGCCCAGTTTAGGGGCCTCCTCCACCCCCTACAACCTAGAATTTGTTTCTAGGTGTTTTTTTTTTTTTTCTGTCTGTCTTTTTAGGGCCTCACCCACGGCATGTGGAGGTTCCCAGGCTAGGGGTCTAATCAGAGCTACGCCCGTCGGCCTACGCCACAGCCACAGCAACGCGGGATCCGAGCCGCGTCTGCGACCTACACCACCGCTCACGGCAACGCCGGATCCTTAACCCACTGAGTGAGGCCAGGGATCGAACCCACAACCTCATGGTTCCTAGTCGGATTCGTTAACCACTGTGCCACGAATTTGTTTGTTTTGTTCTGGTCTCGGGTCCCACAGGAGACTGAGATGGTAAGAAGCTGTCACCTCCTCCCTGGTCGTCTGGCCTCCACCTTCACCCTCCACAGGCTGTTCTCCCCACAGTCGCCAGAGGGAGCCTGTGTCAAGCTGAGTGAGGTCATGTCCCTCCTCTCCCTAGGTTCCTCCATGGCTCCCCATTTCCCTCAGGGGAAAAGCCGAAGTCCTTACCGCAGCCCACAGGGCCCCCTGCAGTCTTTCAGGATGGCTCCCCGCCCGACTTCCTCCTCAATCCTCTTCGCTTCCTCCCTTCCAGCCGCACTGAACTTGTTATTCTGCCCCCGCAGCAGGCACAGTCCTGCCTCAGGGCCTTTGCACAAACTGTTCCCACTGCCTGAACTGCTCTCCCCCAGGTCTCTGCAAGGCTCCTCCCTCACCTCCTTCAGTCCTGCATAACTTTCATCTTAATCCCCTTTCCAAAACCAAAATCCACCCACTGGGGTCCCTACATCCTGGCTTTACTTTTTTTTTTTTTTTTGATTTTGTCTTTTTAGGGCCGCACCCGCGGCATATGGAGGTTCCCAGGCTAGGAGTTGAATCGGAGCTGTAGCCACCGGCCTACACCACAGCCACGGCAACGCCAGATCCGAGCCGCATCTGCAATCTACACCACAGCTCACGGCAACGCAGGGTCCTTAACCCACTGAGCGAGACCAGGGATCGAACCCGCCACCTCCTGGCTCCCAGTCAGATCCATTTCCGGTGCGCCACGACAGGAACTCCCCCTCGCTTTACTGTTCTCTTTTGTCTTCATCATTTGCCAACCTCCAGCATAATGTATTAGGATTGTTTCTTATCCACGCCTCCCTCCAGCGTGGTGATGTTCCACGAGGCAGCCACACGTAGTCATTTAAGTTTACATTAATTAAAATGGAATCAAAGTTAAACTCAGTCCCTCAGACTCACTAGCCACAGTTCAAGTGCTCGGTAGCCATGAAGGGCTGAGCGCTATTGCATTAGACAGCGTAGCTCCAGCACATTTCCATCATTGGGAAAGTTCTAGGGTATGACTCTAGAATGTCAGCGTTCAGAGGATGAGGGACTTGGTCTCAACATGGTGCCTGGAATGCAGCAGGCGTTCTATAGATGCTCGCTAAATGAACGAAGGTGGCTCCTGCAGCGACTGAAGCCTATCCCTGGGGTGGTGGCGTGTGCCCCCACAGGTGGCCAGAGAGGCTCGTGGCTATGTCTGTGTCTGGTGCCACCCTGGCATGTGCATGCACACGCATGGAGCTGCCAGGCGCGGGGACTTGTAAGCCCCACCAGGTGCCCCGAGCTGCTGACACCTGCCCACGGACTGGCGGTGACTCAGTCGCTTGCTGGTGCTGCATTTATTTTTGGCTTCATTAGCATTTCTGCTGCAAGCCGTAGGTGAGTAGACGCCTGGGTCTCCCCCAGCACTGGCTGCCTCCCTCCATCCCTGCTGCCAATGGCTTGAGTCTGGAGCCAAAAAGCCAGCAAAGTCCAAGACAGATCCAGCCGTGGCCCTGGGGGTTCCTTTCAATGCCCTTTCCTTAGCACCCCGCCACGTGGTTTCTCTCCCACTGTTCTGATCACCCCTTCTCTAGTTCCTCTGGCATTAAGCTTCCTTCCTGTTGCCTGTCTCCGCTTCCTGGACAAGCTTACACCCCTCCCAAGAACTCAAGGCCTTTCTTTCTTTCTTTCTTTCTTTCTTTCTTTCTTTCTTTCTTTCTTTCTTTCTTTCTCTCCTTCTTTTTAAACAGGAATGAAATTAGCATCTTATAACACAGTGATTGAGACACAGATTGTTGACAGATAGCTGGATTCAAACCTTATCTTTTTTTTTTTGCCTTATCTAGGGCCGCACCGCGGCATAAGGAGGTTCCCAGGCTAGGGGTCTAACAGGAGCTGTAGCTGCCGGCCTAAGCCACAGCCACAGCAAAGCCAGATCCGAGCCGCATCTGCAACCTACACCATAGCTCACGGCAACGCCGGATCCTTAACCCACTGAGCAAGGTCAGGGATCGAACCCGCAACCTCATGGTTCCTAGTCGGATTCGTTAACCACTAAGCCACGACGGGAACTCCCAAACCTTATCTTTGACACCCCTAGCTGCACAACTGCATATGTCACTTGATCTCCCTGTGCCTCTGTCCCCCCATCTGTACAGTGAGGACCATACCAGAACTTGTTCCGTCAGGACACTAAAGAGATTAACTGCGACGATTGCAGCAGAGCGCTCAGAACACGCCAAGCACACCGGCAGTGACCGAGGAGCATAGGCCTTTATTGACTCATGCTCCCCTGCCCAGGGTCTGCCTGACTCCTGAGTACCTAAGAAAAGCAGATGTGGCCCCAGGCACAGCCCAGGGATGACAAAGGTGACTGATGAAAACCTGCACCCGCTACTTCATCAGCATGACGCTTTGCCTTCAAAAAAAGGAGCAAGTGTAAAACCAGTTGTGTTAATGAGTGTTTTGCAACTCAGAAAAAGTCTTTTAATTAGCTTCTTTTCCTTTTTTTTTTTAAAGCTCACTTGACTGAAAAAACAGCTCAGTATGGCAGGACCTAAAAAACAGAGGGCTGGAATTTTTGCAGGCTGAGTTGTGCGGGCAGACCTGGCTCCAGGAGTGCAGGGTTGTGGCTTTCTCTGGACTCGGCTGGAGTCAGAGTAGCTATAGCACATGCGGACTTGGGGGCCAGTTGAGATGTGATCACTGACCAGCTGGCAGTGACATACTTCCCTGAGCTTCAGTGGGCTGTTTACAAATGGGGGTGATGCCCACCACTCTCAACCCTTCCAGCACCCACTTTCTCTGTGGCTTGAGGCCCCTCCTACGATTGGCACCACTGAATTCCAGATGCAATTCCCACTTGCCCAGGAAACCCTCCCTGCGGCGGGGCGGGATGGGGGTGGGGTGTGTGTGTGTGTG
>PVHT021183506.1:4995936-5037281 GCA_004024745.2 Catagonus wagneri | reverse complement strand
CCCCGTTTACGTTCTCTCCCCAACCCGGGGCTCCCCTCCCCCCTCAGCCCCCTCCCCATTCTGGGGGGCTTCTCTCTGATCCCAGGCTCCCTCCTCAATCCCAGTCTCCTTTTCTATTCCGGAGGATCCCTTCCTTCAACGCGGCCCCCTTCCCACGACGGACCCCCACCTGGCTCCTAGCTCGCACGCATCCCGGGGCGGTCGACGGGCACAAAGGACGCTCCGGCGGCGCTTAACACGCGCCAGGTCCACCCCTGCGCCCTGCGCTCTGCTCGCCCCAGCGCCGCCTCAGCGCTTATAAAGGGGCTGCGGGGCTGCTCTGCGCATGCGCCGCTGGCAGCCCGAGGCCTCCGACTGCGCGAGGGAGGGGGCTCCCCGCGCCTAAACCCCCCTCCCTGCTCCTACGACCACCCACTCATCCAGAAGCAGACTGCGCCCGACTTCATCCCATGCACTTAGCCTCAGGGGCCACGTTGTGTCCCCAGACGCGCCACCATGGGGCCCTGCCCCATATTACAGATGGGGAAACTGAGCCCCGGGGAGACAAATTGCTCCCAAGGTCACACGGAGGGGACGGGCGGAGCTGGGATTCCCAGTCCTGGCCTGCCTAACTCTCCAGGGGCTCACACTTGAAGCAGGTTCGGTTACAGTTATGGCTTTGCCTACAGCCAGGATGAGGCTCAGAGGCGATTCAGTGCGCCACGGATCACACAGCTGGTAAGAGACTTGCGGAGTCAGAGCCCCAGGTGGGTCACATCCAGAGCTGTTTCTGCCAGCTCCAGTCGGACTTGTCATTCATTCATTCATTCATTCATTCCCTTGTCTCGTCAGATTTTTTTGGAACGACGGCTGCGGACCAGGTACTGTTGTTACAGGAACACTTCTGCTTTGAGCAGCGGCAATGTGCAATGTCTTTGCAGAGACCCCCCACTCTTAAAAAGTTTATAGTGGGGAGTTCCTGTTGTGGTGCAGCGGAAATAAATCCGACTAGGAACCATGAGGTTGCGGGTTCGATCCCTGGCCTCACTCAGTGGGTTAAGGATCCAGCGTTGCCGTGAGCTGTGATGAAGGTCACAGACGCGGCTCAGATCTGATGTTGCTGTGGCTGTGGGGTAGGCCGGCAGCTGTAGCTCCAACTGGACCCCTAGCCTGGAAACCTCCGTATACCATGGGGGCGGCCCTAAAAAGCAAAATAAATAAATAAAAATTAAAAATTAAAAAAAAGTCTATAGTGGAATATTATTCAGCCATTGAAAGGAATGAAGTACATGTTACAACATAGATGTACCTCGAAAACATTATGCAGAAAGAAGCCAGACACAAAAGGTCACAGTATGAGTCCATTTTTATGAAATGTTCAGGACGGACAAACCCAGAGGCAGAGAGTAGATCAGTGGTGACCAGGAACTGGGGGGCGGTGACTGAAAATGGGTACAGGGTTTCCTTTGGGGGTGATGGAAACGTTCTAGAACTAGATGGTGGTGATGGCTGCACAATAAGGTGAATATACTTAATGCCACTAATTGTATGCTTTCATATGGTAAATTTTATGTTCTGTGTATTTTCCCGCAGTGAAAAATGGAAATGAGGGAGGACAAAAACTTGAAGAGCTCAGCCTCTTCCCGGCTGGCCTTCCTTCCCAGGGTCTTAGTTTCTCAGCACGGAGAGTGGGCTGCGCTGCGTGGAGGGTCTCCACACTCCACCCATGTCCTGCATCCGTGTGTGTGTGTGTGCGCTGAGAGTGGGCGTCAGGCTGGCGGCGGGACACACAGGGAACAGAATGGTTTTGGCACAATTACCAAAAAGGGGGTGGGGGAGCCTATCGTGGCTCAGCAGAAATGAATCTGACCAGCATCCATGAGGATGCAATGTTCGATCCTTGGCCTCGCTCAGTGGGTTAAGGATCTGGCCTTGCCATGAGCTGTGGTGTAGGTTGCAGACGCGGCTCGGGATCTGTTGTTGCTGTGGCTGTGGGGTAGGCCGGCAGCTACAGCTCCGATTCAACCTCTAGCCTGGGAACCTCCATATGCCATGGGTGTGGCCCTGAAAAAAGGGGGGGGTGGGAATGAGCAAAGGATGAGGAAATTCTTCAGAGGAGTGTGGTTACCTGGGAACACCCCCAATTTTTGGCCACATATGGAAGTTCCCAGGCCAGGGATCAAATCTGAGACGCAGCTGCGACCTATGCCACAACTGCAGCAAAGCAAAATCCTTAACCCATTGCACCACAGCAGGATCTACACCCTGGAATATCTTTTTTTTTGTCTTTTGTCTTTTTAGGGCCACACCCGCAGCATATGGAGGTTCCCAGGCTTGGGATCTAATCGGAGCCTCAGATGCTGGCCTACGCCACAGCCACAGCAAAGCAGGATCCGAGCCGCGTCTGCGACCTACACCACAGCTCACGACAACGCTGGATCCTTAACCCGCTGAGTGAGGCCAGGGATTGAACCCTCAACCTCACGGTTCCTAGTTGGATTTGTTTCTGCTGCGCCACGACAGGAACTCCCACCCTGATGGGTTGATGTTAGCCCATCAGCCCGCTGTTCTGGGGTTAGGAGTGGTGGCCCCAGGGGCCAAAGCGATACACTAGGGAAATTTGCTTACTGTCCAGTTCCTCATCCCAGAAAAGGGATGGAGGTTGGGGAGCACACTGATGTGTCTGCAGATGACAAGCAGTGGGGCAGGAGTCTGGATGCGGGTGTGTGATGTGTATGGGAGCTGCATCTTGGCCTCCCCAAGTCCAGATTTCAAAACTCCTCTCTGTAACTCCTAACAGTTTGACTCTGGGCCAGCCATTTTGTCCCTTTTTTTTTTTTTCTTTTTCTTGGCTGCACCCACAGCATATGAAAGCACCCTGGCCAGGGGTCAAACCTGTGTCACAGCAGTGACCTGAGCCACAGAGTGACAATGCCGATTCCTTAACCCACTGTGCCACCTGGGTACCCCTTGTCTTTCTCTGCTTTAGTTTCCCTGTCTAAAAACAGGGATCCTTGGAGTTCCTGTCATAGCTCAGCAGTAACAAAGCCGACTAGTCTCCATGAGGATTCGGGTTCAATCCCTGGCCTCGCTCGGTGGGTTAAGGATCCAGCATTGTGGTGTAGGCCACAGATGCAGCTCAGATCTGGCGTTGCTGTGGCTGTGGTGTAGGTTGGCAGCTGCAGCTCCAATTTGACCCCTAGCCTGGGAACGTCCATATGCCGTGGGTGCCAAAAAAGCAAAAAAAAAACCCCAAACAGAAAAACCCAGGGATAATTAAGAGTAACCACTTTAGGAGTTCCCTTTGTGGCTCAGTGGTTAACGAATCCGACTAAGAACCATGAGGTTGTGGGTTCAGTCTCTGGCCTTGCTCAGTGGGTTAAGGATCCGGCGTTGCCGTGAGCTGTGGTGTAAGTTGCAGGCGTGGTTCGGATCCCGCGTTGCTGTGGCTGTGGCGAAGGCCGGTGGCTACAGCTCCTGTTAGACCCCTAGCCTGGGAACCTCCACATGATGCGAGTGCGGCTCTAGATAAGGCAAAAAGACAAAAAATAAAAAAGAGTAACCACTTTACAGGGCTGCTGGGGGAAGGAAATAGGAAGTAAACACACAAGCCGGGGGCTGCTATCCCGCTGCTGCCCATTTTCCAGCTGGGAGGCTGAGGCTCAGGGAAAAAAGACCGCCTGCCTGAGCCTGTACAGTATGGGTAAGAGCCAAGTGGGAACCCCGGTCCGTGGTTCCAAAACCAAACTGATCCCCACCTTGACTCCCCCCATCCCTCCACTCCCCGCTCCTTGGCTCCCTTGGCTGGTCCCAGGGCTGAGCTTAGAGGGGCTGGCCTGGGGCCTGGGGGTGGGCTGTTGCTGGGGGGCTTGAATGAGGCAATCTTGCCTGGGAATCTGCTGGGCTCAAAGAGCTATTTATAGGCTTGCACTGGGAATGGGCCACCCCCCCAACCCCCAGCCCTGAATGCCCTCTCTGTCCCCACCCCCCCAACACTGGGACCCTGGCCAGCGCAGCTGCGCACGGGGGAAGGGAGCAGGCGAAGAGGCTGGTGGGCCAGAGCAGGAGAAAGGAGGCGAGACCCTCCAGGGGAGCTGGGTCTCAGAGGTGGACAGTGTCCCACCAGACCCCTCTCGCACACCTAAGGTGACACACAGACAGGGCACGTGTGACCACATTCACATCTGTCACGAACAGCGTCACCAACGACCAGTGATACAGAGTCATCCCAGACCCACAGTGTCAGCAGAGGCAGCTTGTAGAGAACCAGCCCACGTGGAAGTCACACAGAGCACACGCGTCCCCGGGCCACACACAAGTCGTGCCTGCTGCACAAGCAAACTCACAGCTGTGAGCCTGGCCACACCTAGGGTCTCTTCGGACTCAAACGCACCCATTGCTGGGCACACACACCAAAACTTAGCCTTCCTGGTAGCCACCAACAGCCCACATTTGCCACATGTCATTTACACACAACCGCATTTACAGCTGCAGGCGTACCAGTGGACAGCCAGCACCGGACTCTGATTACTTGACACCAACAGTCCCCTTGGGACCAGACTCACAGTACAGCCACTCAGGCTCAGCACTCAACACACCCCGTCGTGGTCCTGGGTGTGCCCTTGTGAGCTCAGCTCAGTCCTTTCATGCTAGGCAGTCCCCTCTCACCCTCACTGTCACTGTCACCTCCACTTACCCGGCTTCCAGGCTCCCAGGCTCGCCTGCCGCCAGGACTGACAAGTGCAACTGGAAACAAGTGAGCGTCTGTTAACTCGAAGCTGGGCCTTGTGGGAGCAATGCAAACCCCAAATCAGATCGGGACGTGCCCCACAGGGGGCTGCCAGCCAGGGAGTTCCTGTCACCCTTACTCTCACAGACTCTCTAGGCTGGGGCCACAATTATACTTATTCCCCAAGGGGAAACCCAGGGTCAAAGCTATCCGAGGGCCTTTCCCTGCCCCACTCAGAGATGACAAACCCATTGGAAGCGGGACCTGTTTTCTGCCATGAGTGTGGTTGCCTGCCCAGAGAGTCCCTGCTAACCCACAGTTGCTGTGTGACTTCTGTAAATCCCTGGCCCTCTCTGAGCCTCCATTGCCTCTTCTGAAACATGCAGGATGCAGCTCAATGGAGGCGACTCCAGAGTTAGACTTGAGTTCGAATCCCAGTTCTCCTGGGTGGCTTTAGCCAAATGACTTTTCCTTCTTTCTTTCCCTAAATGACTTTTCCTTCTTTCTTTCCCTTTCTTTCTTTCTTTCTTTCTCTCTCTCTCTCTCTCTTTCTCTTTCTTTCTTTCTTTTTCTTTTCTTTTTATCTTTTTAGGGCCTCACCCGCAGCATATGGAGGTCCCCAGACTGGGGGTCTCACCCGAGCTATAGCTGCTGGTCTACGCCGGACAGCCACACCAGATCTGAGCCACATCTGCAACCTACACCACAGCTCATGGCAACACCGGATCCTTAACCCATGGAGTGAGGCCAGGGATCGAACCCGCAACCTCATGGTTCCTAGTCGGATTCGTTTCCACTGCGCCACGATGGGAACTCCCATACGACTTTTCTATGCCTCTGTTTCCTTCAGTGAACCAGAGTTGCAGCTCTTGGCTCTTCTCGAGTTTCTTCTGCTCCAGCCCCCGGGCTGGGGGGGAAGCGGCCGCCGAGTCTCATCTTGCTCAGGCAAGTGAATGGACCACTTTTGGCTGCCCTTCTGGGAGCTTAGAGCTGCTAACTCCCTGGAGAAACAGGAGGCTCTTTCATGCCCAGGCGCCGGTGGGGTGAGGAGGCGGGAAGGGGCTACGAAGCTGGCTTTATCCCAGCGGACAAGGTGGCTTCATGCCAAGACCAGGAGTGGCAAGGAGGGCCTAGGGCCATGCATATCCTCCCTGAGGAAAACTTTGCCAAGTGGCTGTAAAATGGGAGCGACTGGGACCAACACAGCAGGTCTGATGAGCCAGTGGATAGAGACAAAACATGGCTTCATGTTAAAGGCAGGGTTAAGTGCTCAATAGAGGTCAGCCAGACTTGAAGAACTCACTGAATTCTCCAGCAGTCTTTTTTTTTTTTTTAAGAAAATACATGGTCTTTGTTTATTAACATCAGTCTTTGTCACATAGTCCAGCAGTCTTATAAATAGAAAATCCCCTCCCTTTCACGGATGAGAAAACTGAGGCTCAGAGAGGTTGACATACTTATCCAAGATCACACAACTGTGGAATGAGCTGCCCAACCAGGAGGTGAACCGGATCTGGGCCTTCCAGTTTCCTTGCTCTTCCTAAATTCCTCTAGGGGTAGGAATGTGGGTTTTTTGTTTTTTTTTTTTTGTCTTTTCTAGGGCCGTACCCACGGCATATGGAGGTTCCCAGGCTAGGGGTCTAACAGGAGCTATAGCCGATGGCCTACGCCACATCCACAGCAACGCGGGATCCGAGCTGCGTCTGCGACCTACACCACAGCTCACGGCAACGCTGGATCCTTAACCCACTGAGTGAGACCAGGGATCGAACCTGCAACCTCATGGTTCCTAATTGGATTCGTTAACTGCTGAGCCACGACGGGAACTCCAGGAAGGTGTTTTTTGACACCCTCAGACCCAGTCCTGAGACAAGCGGAGCCAGGTCTGGTTGGCACCAGACCATGACTGAATGCAGGAAGTCCTGGCAGGCAGGGGCTGATGGGAGAGCCCTTCCACTGGTGTCCCAGTTTCCCAGCCAGCCCCCGCTCCTGGTATGGACTTGTGCAGACACTAGTAAGATGCCAGGAGGACCGTTCCCCTAGCCCTTGAAGAAAGGGGCTGCATCTTAGACCGTTCAGTTAAAGCCAGGAACTGCAGCCAGTGGCTGCTCTGTCTCAGAACCCTCCATTCATGCAGATTGGATGGTGTACGGCCCTTTCTCAAACACCTTCTGTGACTGCTTTAGGCCCAGCAGGATCTGGCTCCACATAGTGTATTCAAATTCATGGTCTTTCATCCAACCAGGACTTTGCTTATGCTGTTCTTTCTGCCTGCCACTCACCTCCCCAATTTTCTCATTCTGGTCAATTCCTGCCCACCCATTAAAATGCAGGCACAATATCTCTTCTCCCAGGAAACTCTCCCCCCCAGGTGGAGCCCCAGATTCCCCAGTCCTGTCTCCCCGCCTGGCTCAGCCCTGGTCTCATGGGATGGGAGTGTGTGTGTCTAGCTCGTACCCGGATTGGGAGATCCTCAGGTATGAAGTTGGGACTGAAGCCTCTTACAGGTTGGCATCACTCAGCACAGGGCTGGGCAATAGGGAGTGGCAGGAGTTGTTTAGTGAATCAGTGAACCAAACATTTAGCCATATCATCTGAGGGTTTGTATAATCCAATTTGGCAAACTCCTCTTCATCCTTCAAAACCCAATTCTCATTCCCCCCAAGAAGCCTATTCCAGGCAGCTTTTACTGAGAAGACAAAAGGAAGCCGATAGACTCCCAGTGCTTGCAATGGCTTGGCCTCTTCCTCAACTCTTCGTTTGACCTCTGGGAGGCAGTGATGTGTAGAGGTTCCCATGTTGCAGTTGCAGTTAGGGAGTGAATTCAGCAGGTAGTAAGACATCATTATAAGAAGCTCCCTTCGTGGCTCAGTGGTTAACGAATCCGACGAGGAACCATGAGGTTGCGGGTTCGATCCCTGGCCTTGCCCAGTGGGTTAAGGATCCGGCGTTGCCGTGAGCTGTGGCGAAGGCCGGCAGCTACAGCTCCTGTTAGATCCCCTAGCCTGGATAAGGCAGAAAGACAAAAAGGTCTCTCGGTCTCCAAAACCAGTGTTCTATACCCGCGGGCACCGAAGGACAGCGCTCCGCACACAGTGGGCAGTTGTGATCCTTTCCTCTCCATCTCCGAGGGATACGCAATCATTGGACGAGGGCCCTTTAAGAGGCGGGCACTGAAGGGGCGGGGCTCAAGTTAAACCCGGCCTGGAGAGCTGGGGCTGGGCGCGCCTGAGTCGCACTGCGCCTGCGCGGTGTTCACGCGGTTCCGGATCTAGGTTTGGGGTTATAGACCTGTTCGCAGAGCAACCGAGGCTCGTGTAGGGAGCAACCGCCCCGAAACCCATCAGGAAACCTGTTTCCCTTCCTTGGACCCACTGCGAAAGGCCTGGCCTCAGGTCATTGGCCGTTGGCCGTTTCCCAGAAACTCCCAATTTTTTCAGAAATGTAGGCGATCCAGGCGACATTTGGGACTTGGAGAGGCAGTGACGGTTCTTGTGCGGCGATACAGGTGAGGACGTGCACCCTCAGACGGAGACGAGATCGCACCCCTGGACTTGACGTGGAGAGGCAGTGACGGTTCTTGTGCGGCGTTACAAGTGAGGACGTGCACCCTCAGACGGGAACGAGGTCGCGCCCCTGTGGCTGCTTTGGTGCCTGGATTCGAGCCGGGGCTGAGCCCAGATCTGAGTCCTCCGAGGCCTCGTGGAGCCAAGATGACCCACTCTTTGGTTTGTCCGGAGACTGTTAGCAAGTGAGAGGGGAAAGGGGCGTGAACCCGGCGGGTGCGGGGGGGATGGGGTGGGGGAGGCAGCGGGAAGTGGCGGGCGGGGCCCTCGACCTGGGGTGTACTCTCGGGTGCACAGAAATTGGGGAACCGGTGCTGGGGTGGGCCCGGTAGCAGGCAGGCCCTCGCCACTGGGCTCAGCACCTCCTCACCCCCTGATGCTGGTTGCCTCCAGGGTAAGTTCTGTGCTGAATCGTAACTACCGGCAGTTTGGAAAGAAACACCTGTTCGACCAGGAAGAAGAGACCTGCTGGAACTCAGACCAGGTGAGGCACCCTCTCCCTGAATCCTCCGTCCCTAGTGTGAACAAGAATCAGGGCTCCCTAGGAGTTCCCCTCGTGGCTCAGCCTAAATGAATCTGACTAGCATCCATGAGGACACAGGTTCAATCCCTGGCACTTGTTCAGTGGGTTAAGGATCCAGCATTGTTGTGAGCCGTGGTGTGTGTCGCAGATGTGGCTCAGATCTTGCGTTGCTGTGGCTGTGGTGTAGGCCAGCAGCTGTTGCTCTGATTCAACCCGCTAGCCTGGGAACTTCCATATGCCACGGGTGCAGCCTTAAAAAGACAAAAAAAAAAAAAAAAAAAAAAATGAGGGCGCCCTAGCGGGGCAGGTTGGCCAGGGAGGGAACCTGTGGTCACTGTGCCCTCCCACCTTCTACGGACTGTGTGAAGGAGAAAGGGCGGAGCAGGCTCTGAACCTGGAGTGACCGTGCACCCATTTCCCTGTGCGCTTCAGGGCCCCTGCCAGTGGATAATACTGGAGTTTCCCCAGCGCGTCCGTGTCTCCCAACTGCAGATCCAGTTCCAGGGGGGCTTCTCCAGTCGCCAGGGCCGCCTGGAAGGTACTGGGAGGCCCTGGAAGGTGGGGGATTGGAGGGGGCACCGTGGCCTCACGATCTGTCCTTCGCCTCTGCAGGTTCCCAGGGGAGTGAGGCGCTTGGTAAGATTGTGGACTTCTACCCCGAGGACAACAACTCGCTGCAGATATCCTGCCTCGGCCTCTGGGTGGTGCGGTCTGTGCCTCTGAAAGCTGTGGGTCCTGGTGTGTGACCTTAAGCAAACGGTCTCTAAGTCTCTCCAGCTGTCAAATGGGCTGATGATCTATTCTGTGTGAGAGCTTAAGAGGGGCCCACAGCGGCTGGGTCACAGGGCATGCTGGGCCGGAGGGTGGGCAGCTATAAGGCAGACCTGTTTCCCTTGACTGCCCTGCTTACACCTTCCCTGTGCCTGCTGCTGAGGTGGACCGGCTGAAGGTGACATTTGAGGACACCACTGACTTCTTTGGCCGAGTGGTCATCTACCACCTGCGGGTGTTAGGGGAGAAGAAAGTATGAGGGTGGCTGCCTCCTCCGGGAAGCCCTCAGAGAAGCAGAGCTCAGTCTTTCAGGTTCTGCACAGAAGGTTTATTGGGTGGCTGCCTCCTCCAGCAAGCCCTCAGAGAAGCAGAGCTCAGTCTTTCAGGTTCTGCACAGAAGGTTTATTGGGTGACTGCCTCCTCCAGGAAGCCCTCAGAGAAGCAGAGCTCAGCCTTTCAGGTTCTGCACAGGTTTATTGGGTGGCTGCCTCCTCCAGGAAGCCCTCAGAGAAGCAGAGCTCAGTCTTTCAAGTTCTGCACAGAAGGTTTATTGGTTCCTCTTGGAAAGGGCCCCCTCCCACCATCTGTCCAGGAGCTGCCTTTGAAGCCAGGTCTGGGTTCCCCCAGCTCTGGGTTGACCATTTGGTTCCCTGAGTGTCTTGAGTCCCTGGCAGAGGGAGTTCACTCGGCGTCAGCGGGCACCAGGTTGCTCTGGAAGAGTTTGAGGATGTGATTCTCAATCACCTGCTGCACTGGAAACGGGACGGGGAGAAGGCAGGCATGAGCTGAATGGCGGCTGCAGGGTCACAGGCCAACCCGCACCTCTCTTGAGGGTATGAACAGGGGCCTCTCAGCCCTGCCCCCTGGATGGGGGACCGACTTCCTACAAGGGGAAATCCAGGCCCTTGCCAGAGCGGATCAGGAAGACAGAAGGCCCCCATCCTAGGAACCTCAGTGTCTCCTAAGTTTGTAAAAATGCCTTTCTGGAGACTTTGCAGAGTTATAAAAATATTGCTTACCAAAAAAAGTTGTGACTTTTTTTTTTTTCTGGTCTTTTTAGGGCCGCACCCGTGGCATATGGAGGTTCCCAGGCTAGGGGTCCAATTGGAGCTGTAGCACCTGGCCTATGCCACAGCCACAGCAGTGCTAGATCCGAGCCTTGTCTGTGACCTACACCACAGCTCATGGTAATGCTACATCCTTAACCCACTGAGCGAGACCAGGAATCGAACCTGCCTTGTCAATGGAGACTAGTCAGGTTCGTTACTCCTGAGCCACAAAAGGAACCCCAGATTGTGACTTTTATGAAAAGTTGTGAGAGGAGTTCCCGTCATGGCACAGTGGTTAATGAATCCGACTAGAAACCATGAGGTTGCGTGTTCAGTCCCTGGCCTCACTCAGTGGGTTAAGGATCCAGCGTTGCCGTGAGCTGTGGTGTAGGTTGCAGATGTGGCTTGGATCCGTGTTGCTGTGGTGTGGGCCGGCGGCTATAGCTCTGATTAGATCCCTAGCCTGGGAACCTCCATATGCCGCTGTGGTTCTGTTAGCATCTCCCCATTTTCTTTTCCTTTTTTTTTTGTCTTTTTGCCTTATCTAGGTCTGCATGCGCGGCATATAGAGGTTCCCAGGCTAGGGGTCTAACAGGAGCTGTAGCTGCCAACCTGCTCCACAGCCACAGCCGCGGGATCCGAACTCCCAGCATCTCCCCATTTTCTGAAGTGGGGAGTCAAACTTGGGTCTGCCTATAGCCCCTGCTCACTCCTGTCTCTTGCCACAGAAGGGGCTGGCCTTGGTGACTAAGCATGTGACCCCCCTCGGTGTCCTTACCCTCATCTAACTCCTCTGGGACTCTCAGTGCCTGTGTGTTCCCCATCACGGCCTTTATCCCTGATACACAGCAAACCCCTGCCCCCGCACACGGAGGGTGGGAGCCAAGCACTGGGACCAGCACGTGCCCAGGCCAAGGACACAGAGGCACCTGACGCTTGCTAACTTGGACGTGCTCGCTGCCGGCATCCGATACCCAAGAGGGACGTTCTGTGTTCCCCTCTGTGGTTATCCCACCTACGGCACTCCCGTCCCTGCCCCCATGTGTCTCAGGCCAACCTTTCCGATATCCCAGGGCCACGGCGAGGTCCATTGGGGTGTAGCCAGAGTCCGCCTCGGTGGTGAGATCAGCTCCTCGGGCTGCAAAGCAGAGCAGATGCTGCAGAGGGCTGGAGACCAGAGGCCCGGGGACCAGGAGCCCGGCCGGGGCAGAGACTCAGGAGGGCTGGTGCCTAACATAATACAGCCACGAGTCTGCTGCTTGCCTCGGACAAGTGCCTGACCTCTCCGATGAGATACGGCCGACACAATCTCCACCTCCAGGGTCTCTGAGGCACCAAGGGTCATGGGTGCTCAACGCGGTCAGCCAGACCCCCGTGCTGTCCTACCGCTTCCTGTCCCATCAATCCTCTGGGAAAAGCAGAGAGCGGCCACCCATTCCCAAGAGCTGTTCAGAGTGCAGGGCCCTCCCTGGTCCTTGGGATTCCTCTGGGGGCCCCTAGGGCCAAGCCTCTGTTCCCACTCACCCAGCAGGGCCTCGACGCACTTCACGTGGTTCCCACGCACGGCGTACAGCAGTGGAGTCCCTCCGTTCTGTCGGGGCAACCAACACTCCATCTTCCCCAGGGTCTCATGACACCCCCACAACCCTCCAGTTGAACATGGTTCCCCCTCCTGCTTATTTTATCACTTGGCTTATCGAACTCCTCTGGGTCGTCTCTGTTTAGATGCCCCTTCTTCCAGGAAGCCCGCCCTGACCTCCCCTGGCTATACAGACAGCCGCCGGGCTCTGGCAGCTAGCCGGGCATCTGCCCACAAAACGTTATTCGCTACATCCGGGCTCTTCATGGATCAGCTAAGCCCCTGCCCCAAAAAACCGAGAGCTCTGAAGCCTGGAGGTGGGTCTGTCTTGGGTTCTGAGCACCCAGAGCAGGCCTGCCGCCCTGCGAGGTACCCAGGGCCAGCGGGCGGCACCTCACCCAGTCATAGGTGTTGATGTCCACGTCCCGCTCCAGCAGCAGCCCCACGATATCTGTGTAGCCGCCCGTGCTGGCCAGTGACAGGGCGCTCTCCCGTTCCTTGGCCAAGATATGGGGGTCGGCACCCTGGGGGGGAGCAGAGGTGGGGGGGCAGTGACAGGAGAGGGAGCAGAGGGAAGGGTGGGGGCATCCCCTGAAATCCTGGGGTCCCCACGGCAGCTCCATCTCACAGACGCGGCCGCAGCTGAGACCCTGGCCTGCCCTCCGGTCCCCGGGAAGACCCTAGCTGGGCTGGGACGCACCCACTCGAGCAAGAAGCGGACGGTCTCGATCTCTCCGAAGGCGGAGGCCCAGATGAGGGGAGTGAAGCCTCGCTCGTCCGGCTTGTTGATGAGGTTGTCGCCTGGCAGGAGCCGGGGGGGGGGGTGTTAATCAACTGAGATGCACCCCTGCCCGCTCTCCCCAGTGCTGCGAAAGTAGGGGCAGGGCAGGCGGGGGGGTCAGAGGCAGGGAGGGGGAGGCACACATGTGGACGTGCTCAGACACACGTACGGACACAAGGACACGTGTGGAGGCTCAGGTCACGTCAGCAGGTCACGCTAGCAGGTGCGATCACACGGGCATGGGACACACCGGCGCAGGGTGTGCGGGGCACACACCTTTCCTCAGATGCTCCTTCAGCTGGCTCAGCTCCCCCTGGGCTGCGAGCTGGTGGATGGACAGGGCTGCGGACCGGAGAGAGGCAGAGTCCTCACCTGTCCCATCCCCGCTCCGTGCTCCAGGTTACACCCTGTCCAAAGTTGCTCCCCTCAGTTACTGCCACCCTGCCACTCCCCCCCTCCCCTTTGCGGACCAGGGGCCCACTTACAGTCCAAGGTTGCCGGCAGGGCAGATACCTCGTTGCCCCGCTGCCGGTTGGTAAGGGTCGTGGAATGCTTCAGGGAGCTGCCTGCTGAGACAGAAAGGGCTTCAGGCCAGACCCTGAGGGCTTGGAACTACCAAAGCTAGTGCCCGATTCCGCTATCCACTCAATCCACCCTCCCAGGCACCCAGGATGCATTATTTTTTCCCTCCACGCCTGGCGAGCTTGGGCACAAATAAGACCAAGTCCCTACCCTCAAGGGGCCCATGGATGAACCAAGACATCAGAGAGAAATAGCCTGAAACTCAAGTTGAAATATGCGTTCAGTGAGTTCCCGCTATGGCACAATGGGATCGTTCCTAATGTTGGGAGTGCTGGGACGTGGGTTTGATCCCTGGTCTGGCACAGTGGGTTAGGGATCTGGCATTGCCGCACCTTCGGCTTTAGGTCGCAACCACAGCTCGGATCTGGTCCCTGGCCAGGGATCTCCTTAGGCCATGGGGCGGCCAAAAAAGAAAGAAAGAAATAGGTGTTCAGGAGGAATGAAAAGCAGGTGGCAGAAAGAAAGAGCGGCAGGGGGTGAGTCCCTTTTAGAGAAAGTGGTCAGGGTGGGCCACTCCAAGGAGGTGACACCAACTGCGAGCTTGGCTAGTGGAAGAAACCCGGGAGCGGCGGGGGAAAAGCATTCCACATACAAGGCCAGCCGGGACAGAGGCCCGGGGAGTCGGGGACTGAGTTAGATATGTTCAAAGGTTCCAGTCAAAAGAAATCCTTAGGGAGATCCCACGTGGCTCAGCAGCATGAACCTGACCATATCCAGGAGGATGTGGGCTGGATCCCTGGCCCTGCTCAGTGCGTTAAGGATCTGGCATTAAGGTGCAGTGGAGGTCACAGACTTGGCTCGGATCTGGCATCGCCGTGGCTGTGGCTGTGGGTAGGCTGGCAGGTACCAATCTGATTTGACCCCTAGCCTGGAACTTCCATATGCTGCAGGTGCGACCCTAAAAAAAAAAAAGACAAAACAAAACAAAACACCAAACATTCTTAGGTCCTCATGTCAAACACAGAATTATCATCTGATCCACCAATTCCACTCCTAGGTATCTACCCCAAAGGAGTGAAACCAGGTGTTCAAACAGAACTTGTATATGCACGTTCATAGCAGTATTATTTAGTCCCTAAAAAGGAAACAACCCAAATGTCCATCGATAGATGAATAAATACATGTGGTCCAGCCATACTACAGGATATAATTCAGCTATAAAAGTGATGAGGCACCGACACATGCTACAATGTGGGCGAACCCCAAAAACATGCTGAGAGAAAGAAGTCGGACAGGAAATGCTACATGTTTTATGTGAAGTGTCCAGAACAGGCAAATCCATAGAGACAGAAAGCAGATTTGGTTGCCAAGGGCTGGAGGAAGGGGACGAGGAGTGACTGCTAATGGGTCTGGGGTTTCCTTTTGGGGTGACGGAAATGTTTTAGAAATACCTAGAGGTAGAGGTTACACACCATTGTGAATGTACCATTGTAAGGAACTCTGGGTAAAATGATAACTTTTATGTTACGTGGATTTTACAATTAAAAAAAAAGGGGTGAGTTCCCTTCATGGCTCAGTGGTTAATGAATCCGACTAGGAACCATGAGGTTGCAGGTTCAATCCCTGGCCTTGCTCAGTGGGTTAAGGATCCGGCGTTGCCGTGACCTGTGGTGTAGGTTGCAGATGCGGCTCGGATCCCGCGTTGCTGTGGCTGTGGCGAAGGCTGGCAGCTACAGCTCCGATTAGACCCCTAGCCTGGGAACCTCCATATGCCACAGGTGCTGCCCTAGATAAGGCAAAAAGACAAAAAAAAAAAAGGCGTTCCTGCTGTGGCTCAGCAGTAATGAACCCGACTAGTGTCCATGAGGATGTGCGTTTGATTCCTGGCCTTGCTCAGTGGGTTAAGGATCCAGCGTTGCCATGAGCTGTAGTGTAGGTCACAGACGCCACTTGGATCTGGCGTTGCTGTGGCTGTGGTGTAGGCTGGCAGTTGCAGCTCTGATTCGACCCCTAGCCTAGAAACTTCCATACGCCATGGGTGTGGCCCTAAAAAAACCAGATAAGCAATCCCTCTCTGGGTAGGAAGACAAGACACATCCTAGGTGACGGGCATAAAGACAGAGGTCCCATCTTAGGCCCAACAGTCCACCGTTCCTGCATCCCAGAAGCAGGAGCACAGGGGAGGTATCCTACCCTGAGGTGAGGAGGTGCCAGCATCTGGTTCGGTATTCCCAGGCTCCGGGGTACAGGGGAAGAGACTGAGAACCACAGTGTCTGAGCCGTCAGGGGCCTCTTCCCCGGGGTCCCCAAATTCTGGGGTGGAAGGCTGTTGGGTCAGGCTGAGATCCTCTGCAGGGTGGGTGGGCTCCATGGCGGAAGCTGGTGGAAGGGGCAAACAGGAAAAGACGGCAATAATTATCAACAACTCATTAAGTAGGCACTGACTGCATACACAGGCTTGAACAGCGAGGGCAGGCAAACTTGGACTCAGCCAGGAAACTAAAACCAGAGTCCAGCTGCTTCTCAGGCCCACCAGAGCACATACAACACACATGCATGGCTTAAAAAGCCCTGACTCTGGGGTCAGCCACCTGGGTTTGAATCCGGCCGCTTTTAGGCTGTGAAAACTTGGGCCCAGGACTTAACTTCTCTTAGCCTCAGTTTCTTCATGAATAAACTGGAGAAATAAGATAAAAAAAAAAATCATGTCTGTAAAAATTGGAGCAGGTTACGTGGTACACAGCCAGAGCCTAATAAACGTTCGCTATGTTTTTTTGGGGGTGGGGTGGGGGGAGTGAATTCCCAGGATGAGTGAGGGCTTAACAAAGATGTGACTGTTTGCATCCCACCTGCCCCTCCTAAACCGATCTGGGGTGTCCACTCACCTCCCACAAGCCGCCTCTGTCACCCCACGTCGCAAGCCCGGGTTCCCCCAAACTTGAGGGTCCAATTCACAAACTTTTTTCTTCCGACCGATGTAGGAGGAAGCAAGATGGAGCCGGGACCCTCTACGCCTTGGCTGCTTCTGCCGGGACAGAGACCAACTTGATACGCGACCCCTACCCCCACCCCCAGAGTTCCCCCCACTGCGCCTGCGCACCCCCGCCCCCCAAAAGTGCGGAAGAGACGGAGCGGTAGCAGCTGCTTCTGGCCCTTTAAGGTTTGGAGGAGGGGCGTGGCTTCCACTGGGGCCAGAGCAATGCAATTGCGCCTGTGCGTGCTGTCCCTGAGGCTCCGGAGGGAGCCCAGCGGGGTAGTGAGGGATGGGCGGGGCCTTAAAGAGCACCCCAGAGTTCACTGCCCTTGTCTCTCCTCATCGCCAGCTCCGCCTGCAGACGTAGCTTATCGGCTCCACCTTCGCACGAACTAGCTTTCTCTTGTAGGAGGGCCGGAGGGAACTAGGCAGGGCGTCCGGGATTTAAAGGGACCACGCCACTGCCTCCCCCCCACGCCGTAACAGTGTCCCCTCTGCGGTCCTGAGGGCTCAGGAGCACGTGCAGGGATTTGGTGGCAGCAGGAAGGTGCAAATAGGGAGTTTATCTGACCCGAATTGAGCAGTGTGTAGAGCGTTCCCCCAATTTGTCTGCTTCCGGAAAGGGGTTCGGTGAGGGAGGGCACACTTGCCCCTCCCTCCGCCGGGGTGTCCCTCTTGGAGGTTCAGGGGATCTCCGCCCCCTCATCACCCACCTCCCGAAGTGCTTTTTCCCCAGTCTCTCAGTCGGGGCCCCTTTCCTGTCTGCGTAGACGACGGGTCGGACAGGGGAGGCCAATTAGTACCGGAACTAGAGACGTGAGGCGTCGGGTTTCGCAGGGAAGGTTTAGGCAGTTATCCCCGCCTCCAAACTTCCGGTTCCGGCCTTCGGAATAGGGCCGATGCCACTATGGAGGAGCCCGAGATGCAGCTCAAGGGGAAGAAAGGTGGTGCGGGGGCCCGGGCTGGGCGGAGGGGTTAGGAACTCGCGAAAGGGCGACCTGACTGGGGACAAGGGGGGCCGAGGCGTGGAAGGAGCGTTTGGGGTCAGTGATTAAACCGCCACGGAATCCCGGCTCGGCCGCTGACTAGTTTTGAAACCTTTAGAAAGTCTGTGCCTCGATGTTCTCATCTGTAGAATGGGGATTAAAATAGTCTTCCTCCTTCCTCCCATAAAATTGTTGTGAGAATGCAGTAACCTGATATTTGTAAAGCATTGGAAGAACGCTTGGGGCGTGGCAGTTGCTGTGTGTATTGTTTCCTTTGTATTTATACATTCATATATGTTTACATTGGCTTATAAGTATTTGTAAGTCACATAGAAGTTACGAAATGTTACAAGCTATTTTTAAAGTCTTAGTATCTTTGTTACTTTATCATGTACATTATTACTTATTAAATTAATTATTTAGAAGTCACAAGTACATTTAATTCCACATCCTTCATAACAGCACTGTGAGGTGTAAGCTATTACTACTGTGCTCATTTTCAAAATGAGGAGGCCTAAGAGGACCCACAGTTTGGAGGTGGCAGGCTGGGCTCTGCCCCATTCAGGACACAGCAGCAAACTGGCTCCCCACAAAACTGGACAGACTCATGCAAAACCTCCCTTGAGTCCCAGACATACGTGGTTTCTCTCCCTCAACAGCTGCACTGCCCTGAGCAATAAATAGCATGATATCCATGTGTGTAGCAAACCTTGACGTAGGTACTGTTATCATTCCATTTTTACAGGAGGGGGCACCGAGGCACAGAAAAACCAAGGCTCCTGCCCTCACAAATCAAGTTTTGGGTATGGATGTAACCTAATAAGAATTTTGGAGTTCCCGTTGTGCTGCAGTGGTTAACGAGTCCGACTAGGAACCGTGAGGTTGCGGGTTCGATCCCTGGCCTTGCTCAGCGGGTTAAGGATCCGGCGTTGCCGTGAGCTGTGGTGTAGGTCGCAGACGCGGCTCGGATCCAGCGTTGCTGTGGCTGTGGCGTAGGCTGGCGGCTACAGCTCCAGTTAGACCCCTAGTCTGGAAACCTCCATATGCTGTGGGTGCGGCCCTAAAAAAGGCAAAAAGACAAAAAAAAAAAAAAAAGAACGAGAATTTTAAGTATAGGGCAAATGAATAAAGGTTGAGGATGAGGTTGAAGGGATATCTGATTAAGCTTGATGATCAGGAAAGGCCTTGCCCAGGAGGTGACATTTGAGCTGAGACATGAGGGATTAAGAGAAATGAGGGGTGTGTGTGGGGGTGGGGTCAGTGGCAGTGGCGGGAACAACAGGTACAAAGGCCCTGAGGTGGCAGTGTTCAGAGCTGTGCTGCGATATAGTAGCGACTGGTCACAGCATTTACACAAATTTAAATTAATTAAAATTAGGCAAAATTTAAAGGTTTTTTTTTTCTTATTTTTTTTTGCTGCCCCGAGGCATATGGAGCTCCTAGGCCAGGGATCAAATCTGAGCTGAACCATGAACTAAGCTGCAGCTGCAGTAACACAGGATCCTCAACCCACCGTGCCGGGCTGGAGTTTGAACCCACATCCCAGCGCTCCCAACATGCTGCTTATCTCATTGTGCCACAGCAGGAACTCCTAAAATGAAAAGTTTGGTTTCTGAGTCACATCAATCACATTTCAGGTGTCAGTAGATTTAGGTGACTAGTGGCTACCACATTGGGCAGTATAGACTGTATAATCTTTCCATCATCTCAGAAAGTTCTTTTTTTTTTTTGTTTGTCTTTTTAGGGTCAGACTTGCGGCATATGGAGGTTCCCGGGCTAGGGGTCTAATTGGAGCTGTTGCTGCCAGCCTGTGCCAGAGCCACAGCAATGCCAGATCCGAGCTGCATCTGCAGCCTACACCATAGCTCACAGCAATGCCAGATCGTTAACCCACTGAGCAATCCCAGGGATCGAACCCGCAACCTCATGGTTCCTAGTCAGATTCGTTGCCGCTGCGCCATGACGGGAACTCCCTCAGAAAGTTCTTTGGACAATGCTGAGAGTGTCTGAGGACCAGCCAAGAGGCCCCTGTGGCTGGGGCCGAGGGCCAGAGCGCAGGGCAGGGCCACAGGAAGCAGTACATACAGGGTCTCCTGGGCCATGTTAAAGAAGGCAGGTTTATTTTTCTGGCTCATGGGAGTCATTGGAGGGTTTCTAACAATTGCGGGACATACATAGTATGTTCATTAGGAGGTCATTCCATTTATTTTGTGAGGGTTGGATTATTGGCAGGAGGGAAGCAGGGAGACCAGGGAGGAGTTGAGTTTGGGCATCCAGAGGAGCGGTGGCTGTGCCTGGACCAGTGGGGGCAGTGCATTGGTAAGAATGTTCGAATTTGGCGCTTTGTTTTGTAACAGAGCCAGTAGGATCTGATGTTTGATGCGATAGGAGGGGCGAGGGCAACCCGTGGGCTGCTGTTTGTTGAAGTGGACAGTGGGGTGAGGATTTTTGTGTAATTAACTTATCAAGAGAAGCTCACAGGAGTTCCCCTTGTGGCTCAGTGGGTTAAGAACCTACCAGTATCCATGAGGATGTGGATTCGATCCCTGGCCTCGTTCAGTGCGTTAAGGATCAGGTGTTGCCGAGAGCTGCGGTGTAGGTCATAGATGTGGCTCAGATCTGGTGTTGCTGTGGCTGTGGTTGGGCCGGCAGCTGCAGCTCCAGTTTGACCCCTGGCCCGGAAGTTTCCATATGCCGCAGGTGCGACCCTAAAAAGAAAAAGAGAGAAAACCCCACAGAGGAGACAGGGAAATGGCATTTGCTGGGAGGAGGCTGAATAAGGCGCAACCTCAGGTGAAATCCCACAGAGGGAGGCCTCGGCCTGTTCCTGAAGGGGAGCTCTCAGAGATAAGTCGTGCCTCTGAATTGTCCCATTGCACAGCACACGACATGGGCTTTCAAACCCTTTGGTGGTCAGTCATGGATGAGAACCATCCACAGGTGTCAACTTCCAGGCACTTTTTCCCAGTAGCCAGCGGGCATCCTTCAAAGAAGGATCTTGGCTTTTGTCACTGAGGTAAAAAGGATGTGAATGGATCCGGGCAGGTGGCAGCAGTGTCCACTGCAAGTGGGTTTGGGAAGGGAAAGGTCACGCGTTTGCTGGACACATGAATGTCATCGAGATTGAGACCCTTCTGTGGCTCCCAGATGGACTTATGTGGCCCTGCTGTGACCATGTCCTGCAGCCCATCCCTGGGGCCACAGGTGATCCAGCTGCTGGGAGAGACAGCGGACACTGCTCTCTAGCCGGACTTACAGGTTGAACCATCAGGAGTCTGATGTTTTGTCTCCTTGACCCCCTGTCTACCCCACCCCACCGCACCCCACTCTGCCCGTTGTTGACCCTGGACCCAGTCACAGATAAGTTCACTGAGAGCGTCTACGTCCTAGCCAATGAGCCGTCCGTGGCCCTGTATCGGCTGCAGGAGCACGTGCGCCGCTCTCTGCCTGAGCTGGCCCAACATAAGGTGAGCTCCACCCGCCTTGCCACCAACCCCCCCCGCCCCGGGGTCTGCACCTCATGGGCCGGGGCCTGCTGTGTGGAGCAGGGGCTCTGGGTGCAGGAGTCAAGGCTGGGACACCAGTAAGGAGACTCATGGTCACTGACCCAGGTTAGAGCTAGGTGGTCAGATCTGGGGCAGATTTGGGGGTAGCGGACCGCCAGCTCGGCCGTAGTTGTGACCTGTATGATGAGAAGGAGGCGGCCGCCGTACAAGGACCCAAGAGAAAGATGTGCCAGTAGGGGAAATGGCTTGTGCACAGGCCCTGAGGCTTCACTGCCATGTATTCGCGGAAAGCCCCGACTGGCAAGGGGCAGGAGGAGTTGCAGGAGGAAAGATCGGGGGCTGGTCTCTGCAGCCATGGGGACTGGTGTTCGGGGCGCTCCATCCCAGGGAGCTGAGAGGATGGAGGTGGCAGCGTACCTTGCTAACAGCCCTCCCACCCCGCACAGGCCGACATGCAGCGGTGGGAGGAGCAGAGCCAGGGAGCCATCTATACGGTGGAGTACGCCTGCAGGTGAGTGCCGCCGCTTCCCCACTCACACCCACCCTGCCCTGCTGAACCTTCCCCGTCCACGTGGAGGCAGCATTTGACTGACTCCCTGGTGCCTCCAGCGGCCTTCTTCACAGCGCTCAGCGCTTCCTCATCTGTCAGAGGAGGAGGTGATAAGGATTCTTGGAGGTGACTCAAGGAACCAGTGTTTCCCACCCAGTCGGGACCACAAACTGGCCAGTGGGATGAATGGCAGCCAGGAGAAGGACCCAAACATGAACATGACTATTTATTTATTTACTTGTTTATTTTATCTCTTTAGGGCCGCACCCGCAGCATGTGGAAGTCCCCAGGCTAGGGGTCAAGTTGGAGCTGTAGCCGCCAGCCTACTCCACAGCCACAGCAACGCAGGATTTGAGCTGCATCTGTGACCTCCACCACAGCTCACGGCAAAGCCGGATCCTTAACCCACTGAGCAAAGCTGGGGATCGAGCTCACGTCCTCATGGATACTAGTCATGTTCGTTACTGCTGAGCCACAATGGGAACTCCTGACATTGTACATTTTTATTTCTTTTCTTTCTTTGCCAGGCTAGGGGTCTAATCAGAGCTACAGCTGCCGGCCTATACCGCAGCCACAGCAATGCCAGATCCCAGCCGCATCTGCAACCTACACCAGAGCTCATGGCAATGCTGGATTGTTAAGCCATTGAGCGAGGCCAGGAATTGAACCTGAAACCTCATGGTTCCTAGTCAAATTTGTTTCCACTGCACCACGACAGGAACTCCTGTACATTTTTATTTCTTTCCAATTTTTTGTGTTGTGGTCAGATGCACATAACATAAAATTTATGTATCTTAACCTTTTTTTTTTTAGGGCTGCACCTGCAGCATATGAAGTTTCCCAGGCTAGGGTCGAATCGAAGCTATAGCCACTGGCCTACGCCATAGGCGCAGCAACATAGGATTTGAGCTGCATCTGTAACCTACACCACAGCTCACAGCAATGCCAGATCCTTAACCTCCTGAGCGAGGCCAGAGATCAAACCCTCAACCTCATTGTTGCTAGTAGGATTCAGTAACTGCTGAGGCACGAAGGGAACCCTATGTATCTTAGCCATTTTTAATTGTGCAGTTCAGTGGTATTAAATATATTCATAATGCTGTGCAGCCATTCCCCACCGTTCATCTCTCAAAATCTTTTCATCTTGCAGAACCGAAACTCTGTCCCCATTAAACACTAACTCCCCGTTTCCCCACCCCCCTCCCACCCCCCTGTTCCTGGCATCCACCTTTCTGCCGTCTAAGAATCTGACTGTTCTAGGGACCTCACGAGTGGAATTATACAGTATATGTATTTTTGTGACTGTCTTTCAGTTAGCGTAGTGTCTTCAAGTTTATCCATATTGTAGCATGCGTGAGAATTCCCTTTTTAGGGCTGAATAATATTCCATTGTATAGCTGGACCACATTTTGTTTATCTGTTCATCTGCTGAGGGCCATTTGGGTTGCTTCCATGTTTTAGCCACTATGAATAAAGCTGCTATGAGTGTGGGTGCAGCATTTATTATTTTTGTGTGTTTAGCTTTCTCTAAGTATTCTGATTTTTTTTTACCCCAGGTGAAAGATACGTCTGAATAAAAAGCAGTAGTTGGTGTTTCTTTCCATTGTTTGGAGAGCTTGGCCAGCCTTGCCTCCTGTGCTTCTGTTGGGCCCTGCCTTTGAGAGTTTGCCAACTTTACTTAGAAGTGCTGTTTGCCCCTGGCACGGGCTGTGACTTGTTTTGGTGGAGGCTGGATACTCCCTAGCTGTTCTTGTCTGTGGCACTGTGGAGTTTGCCTGCCTGTTTCTGTTGGGTGGTCGAAGGTTCCTGGACAGGAAGGTTCCAGCCGCTGGGGGCACTGGGTCAAGTTCTGCCATCAGCAGCCTTGGCCCCTCTGCTCTGAGAGGAGGGTGTCCCAGGCAGATGGTCTCTTCCTGAGGACAGTGATCACAGACCCCCTTCTTAGCTCCAGGAAGAGGAGAAAGTAAATCGTTTCTTTCGAAGCTGCCAGACAGCTCCTGGTCAGCCAAGAACTCTTCGGAAAAGCCCAGGTTCAAGGAAGACCAGGTCAAAGTCTGTATTTTCCCCAGTTCCTCTAGCTGCGCTCTGCAGTACGGGAGCCCCGGCCCCAGATGGCTGTTCACACGTACAATTTAATGAATGAAAATAAAGCAAAATGAAAGATTCCACTCCTCAGTCTCACAAGCCACCTTTCAAGTGCTCGGCAGCCATCGCATTGGATGAAGAACATGTCCATCGTGTTTCTGAATGTTCCGCGAGGCTGCCCTGGGCTGGGCGGGGGCCGGTGAGCTCTGAGCATTTCTCTGTAGCCATGTGTGAGTTTCTCTAAGGCTGAAACGCCTTGTTGTCTTTGCCCACGTGAAAGTGCCCTTTTAGTTGTTCGAAATGCCTTATGCAGTGTTAACGGGTGGCATAAAACTGACAGATGTTAAATTGGGGTGTTGATTGGAGGGAACTTTTCACGAGTGAGCTTACGTTAGACGGCTTTTGACCAAGGGGGACAGACATGAGGAAAGCTGACTGCGTTTAGTGGTGTCAGATGAGCAAGTTAACGGAGCAGGTGACAGCCCTCACCCGCAACTCCCCTTGGATCTCGTGGCCATTTTCAAGCAGGTCCCTGAGCAGCAGTAAATGGGGGTGATCTCTTTGTCTTTACCAGAAGGACTTTAAAATGACCCTTTTATTTTTACCACGGGGGTCATTGCACAGGCAACTTGCTGGCGTTGGCAAGGCCCCCAGTGGCTTGGTGAGTGTTTTCCTGCAGTGCTGTTGGAAGGGACACTTGCATTAGACATTTGTCAATGTGACACCAACACTAGAGCTTTGCAGTAGGGCCTCTAATGGCGATTAGATTAAAATCACCTCTAGAGCTTTGCTCTTTTCTTTTTGGCTGCCCACAGCCCATGGAGTTCCCAGGCCAGGAGTCAGATCCTAGCGGCAGTACCAGGTCCTCTAACGCACTGTGTCGGGCCAGGAAAGGAACCTGCCACCGGGCACTGCAGAGAGGCCGCCGGTCCCGTGGCGCCACAGTAGGAACTCCAGAGAGCTTTTCATAGTGGACAAGCTTCCTTCAGAGGCAGGAACAGGTTAACTAAGAGGAAAGCGAGATATTTGCAGGGTCATCTTTGCATCTTAAAGCTCCTTCACAGCATCAGGTGTCCCAGTCGCATCTTGCCAGCCAGTGCTCTGTCGCGTAGGGAAGTGTAAACTTGAGGTCCGCACTGCGCCCTCAGGGAGGCCACGCCAGAATCCCGCAGGTGCCCGCCGAGCTCCTGCACCACCACCACCCCGGTGCCCCGCCGGCCCCGCAGGCCGAGCTCTGGTTGGGGGCATGGAGAGAGCCTGGTGCTGACGGGCCGTCCTCTCGTTCCAGCGCCGTGAAGAACCTTGTTGACAGCAGCATCTACTTCCGCAGCGTGGAGGGTCTCCTCAAACAGGCCATCAGCATCCGAGACCACATGAACGCCACGGCCCAGGGCCACAGGTAGCTCCCGGGCCCGCCCGCCCCCGCTGCGTTCAGCCTCTTTGCCGCTAAGGACTCGCTGCTCAGCCAGGAACCGCCACTTCTCGCTCCTTAGACAGCTCCCTTTGTTCGTCTCACGGTGGCTGGTGACTTCCTCTCGTCCTCTGGCCTCCGTGACGGAAGAGCTGAGTCACTCAGCACCCGGGGTCCTGAGCTCTGCTGTGCGCCTGGCCCTGGGCTGGGTGCTGGGGACGCAGCAGTGACCGAGCCAGGTGCGCCCCTGGCCTTCTCATGGGGAGACACACAGCAACCAGGTAAACGTGGAACAGACAAGAACATTCCAAGCACTTGTGGAGGAGGAAGAGGGCCGTGGGGGCCTCTCCCAGGAGGCGAGGCGGCAGAGGTGTGAACAGAGGTGTGGGCGACACGCGTAGGTGACCCGGGTCAGTGTCCAGGCGCAGCAGTGGCAGAGCAGAGGCCCTGGGCCTGGGGAGCTGGGTGCGTTGGAGGAATATCGGAGGCGGGTGTGGCTGCCGTGGGTGCATGAGCGGGAGACGGGATCAGGGAGGTGGGCAGGGGGCCTCGAGGGCAGCAGCAGGGGGGGCACGCGGGACTGATAGAGGCTTTGAGCCGATGACCAGATGGTCTAAAAATGGAAAGAACTTACAGCTCTTACATGCTGGGGAGAGGGTTTTTGGAGAAGTAACTCCAGTTTTATTTTCATTATAACTTAATAAACATGCATTTTAACATACACGCACATGCCATAAGCTGTCACTCGGCCCTGAGGGGTCTAGTTCCTGCAGCGTGGAGTTCTGGCATGCTTGTCCTCCACCAGGCAGTCAGAAAGGAAACAAAAACTCTGGGTTGCTGTCCGTGATAACAGAGACACAGGAACTGTCAAAAACAGAGCCTGGAGTTCCCGTCGTGGTTCAGAGGAAACGAATCTGACTGGCATCCATGAGGACCTGGGTTCGATCCCTGGCCTCGTTCAGTGGGTTAAGGATCTGGCGTTTCCATGAGCTGTGGTGTAGGTCATAGACGCAGCTCAGATCTGACCTTGCTCTGGCTGTGGTGTAGGCCAGTGGCTGTGACTCCGATTAGACCCCCTAGCCTGGGAACCTCCATGTGCCGTGGATGTGACCCTAAAAAAGACACACACACAAAAAAAGCCCAGATTTCTCTTGTAGCACAGCAAGTTAAGGATCCCATGTTAAGGATCCACTGTGGCTGTAGTTGCTGCTGTGGTGTGGGTTCGATCCTTGGCCTGGGAACTTCCATATGCCATGGGTACAGCCAAAAAAAAAAAAAAAAGGAAAAGTCTTGTGAATGTGTAAGAAGGGATTTGCAGTGACCTGCCCTCTGTGGGAGGTGTGAGAAAGGTTCACATGGGTCCATTTGCACTAAATAACCTATCTGGCTGTGGCTGCTCTACCCTGGGTGGGTGACAGTCATTGGGACTGGCGTTCATTGCGTCAAACCTTGCACAGCATCCAGCCCACAGTAGGGCCTCAAAAAAACCAGCTGTTACTCTCATCTCAGTTTCCCAGTTGCTTCCGAAAGCCCTGCTGTTATAAAACACAACGAGCCGCTGAGAGACACCAGTAGCAGCTTGTGTGGTAGCCGCTCACCTGCTTATACCTCTCTTTGCTGGAAGCTCCCAACCCTAAGACCCAGCCACGCCCTCTGAAGTGGGTGGCTGGGCCCATTTTTTTCAGAGGACTCCCTGAGGCTCAGGCCGGGGGTCCCGGGAGACTGGAGCGTTACCCCAGGGCGCAATGGAGCCTAGCGGAGCAGACCTCTTAGATGCTGCACGTGTTTTGTTCCAGCCCCGAGGAACCGCCCCCACCCTCCTCAGCCTGATCCCAGAAGAGCCTTGGAGGTGCGTCAGCCCCTCTGACCCAGGTCAGTGCCGAGTGGGGCTGTGAGCCTCTGTGGTCTGAACTAACTCACGCCCTCAGCATCCAAGACTAACCACTAACCACTCGGGTTTTCTCCCCGGGCTTGTAGGGTGGTTTCATCAGTGGGAGGCCGGAGGGTAGGGGGGACCGTGTGTCCTCTGTTGCTCAGGGCTGCTGTCAGTCCATCTCTCTTGGGATTCCATGGTGGCCTAGCAGTTAAGGATCTGGCACGTGGTTCCTACCGTGGCTCCAGTTTGATCCCGGGCCCAGGGAAGGTCCACGTGCCGTGGGTGTGGCCAAAAAGAACAAACAAATCTCTCTCAAGCCCATGTCGCTTGTGCTCTCTCTGCCACCTCCCTGCCAGTTATCCAGGCCACAGGCCCTGTCCTGATCCCAAGGACCCTGACCCCCAAGACAGAGAGGGTAGCCTCACTTTTCCCTACCCAGTTCTGTGCCAGCTGCTTGCTCTGCCCACACATTCTCTTCAGCAGAGCCCAGCGCTATGGTTAGCCACCGAATTCTGGAACCCTCCCTTCGCTGCTGATTGCCATGCAACCCTGCACAAGTTCCCCCCCACTCCACCCTCTGCTTTTCCCTCCTGTCAGAGTGGTTCTGCAGGCCGCAGAGAAGGCACTGCTCCAGGATGCGGTGATGCATGTTGTAGCAGTCAGCTACTGCTGCGTGACAAACTGTATCCCCCCAAACGTAGCGGCTTAGTGGCACCAATCGCCTGGGTGCTACATTCTGCACTTAGGGGCTGCAGCCGGGCAATTTTGCTGGGCTCACCTGGGGACTAGTCGTGCCTCTTTTTGGAGTTTGATGGGGCTGGATAGTCAGAGGAGGCCTCATATCTGGCTCTTGACCAGTGTTGTCTGCTTCCGGGGCTGGGGGGAGGGTGAGGAGTCTGGTTCTCCTCCACGTGGCCTCTCCAGCAGGCCAGCCCCAGCTTCCATTGGTCGGGCGCCCAGTGTGCGTGTGCTCATCCAGGCTTCCCGTGTTTCAGTTACAGATGTGCCATTGGCCAAGACCAGTCACGGGGTCGGGACCAAGCCCAGCCGGGAGGGCTTCAGTACCGGGAGGGTGTGGCACCAAGAAAGGCCTATTCTTGTCATTCTGTGCTCATGCTGGGCAGACACAGGCACACTGGAGGTGCCCAAGCGACTGACGAGCCCCCGGCTTATGTGGCTCTTGGAGCCCCCCACTCATGTGATGGTGCTCTGTGCAGTGGGGGTCTTCTCAGAGGGTCAGGGGAGGCATGAGTGGGGGACTGGGCCCCCCCCAGTCCCTAGAGCAGCAGCGCCAAGAGACAAGAGGAAGCAAAGTCTGTGGGTATGCAGTCAGAGAATTCTTACTGGGCACCTGCTGTGTGCCAGGCTCCACTCTGGGCACAGGGGTAAGGGATCCCTCCGGCTGTGGGACTGCCTCGGGGACATCTGGGAGGGCCTGAAGCCAGAGGGGCTGCCGTGGGGGTCAGCGACCCACCCCATTTTCCCACCCAGCGTTAGCCACTCGCCCTGGACCCCCATCCCACCAGCTGTCCCATCCTCTTGCCCTGTGCCCTGGTCCCTCCCGCCCTGGAGCCTCAAGGATGCCACGCTTCTGCCCTCTCTACACCCTCCTCGCCGGCGTGTTCTCCCTGCTCCAGCTTGGAGCCTCCCGGCCCAGCACGAGCATCCTGCGTCATCTGCTGTCCCTCCACTATTGCATCCCCTCGGAATAAAATGTTCTTTGGCTCCTCATCATCCCACCTTTGTCCTAACAGAGCCCGCTCTGCTCCCCGCTCCACGGCCCCCCAGAACTGCCAGCCCGACCCTCCTCTCTCAGAATCTCCATTCCCCCTTTTCCTGAGGCTTCCCCCCCCCCCAGTGTTGAGGGTGACCTCCGTAGGGTCAAGTCTTGGCTTCCCCTGCATCTCCAGGCACAAGGACCTGCACACAGCCACATTCTACAGCAGAGGAAACCAAGGCTCTGAGAGACGAGGCAGGTCAGCTCCCATGATGGGAAATGACAGCGTTCACGTCCAAGTCCTATAACCCCCAGCTCTTCACCTCTTCCCCCGGCCCCACCCATGGTCCTGCCTCAGTGCCACTTCATCAGGGCTACCTTGCAGCCCTGGGGGTCTCTCGGAACTGTCTTTGACCCTTACCTCTTGCCCCCTAGCCCGTCCAAACTGGGCGCTTGGACAGAGCCTTGAGAACTTGGCCCCGACCGAAGACACAGCAAGTATGGCCAGCGCGTTCCTCCTGTTTCTGCCTGGAGCTTCCAGGCCAGCCACGGGCGTCCTGAGACGCGGCTTTGCCGCCCCTGGATTCTTCCCTGCCCCCTCATTGGCCATGGACATAGCCAAAGCCATGGCTCCTTGAACCAATAACTGCCACCAGTACAGCTCTGATCACGCACCTGCTCGGTGCTGGAGCTGTCACAAGAGTCATCTTTCATCCTTACAGTCCTGCAAGGCAGATGTCACCCCAAATACAGATGGGAAAAGAGAGTCTCCAAGAGGTGGCATGATTTGTGCAAGGTCACGCAGCTAGGGAAGAGTAGACCGCAGGCTAGTTTGGTCCCAGCCCTGCCTCTGACATGCTGTGTGGCATGGGGGCTGGGGCTAACCCTCTCTGGTCCTGCCTTTCTCCATCTGAGAAGAAAAGGCCGGACTGGCTGCCTCCAGGCTGAGGCAGACATTTGTGTTCCTGCCTGCCTCTGCTTGGAGCAGAAATGCCCACCCCAGGCTCAGGCCATATGGAGAAGCCACCCTAAGTCCAGGGGTTGACGTGGGACCCTGGCCTGGGACCCAGAGCCCCCTCATCTCCCAGGTGACAGTGATTGGTTTGAGATGGATGTGTGATCTAGTGAGAGATCTTACCCGAGAATTCTGCTGGAAAAGTGCAAAATGCACCCGCTTCTTGTGGGGTTGTTGAGCTAGGCAGATGAAAGGGGACATCTGAGAACTTTGCATGGGGCCTTGGATCCGGCTGTACCTGACACTAGAAAATCTTGATTCTTCAATCTCATGATTCCCTAAAATTACTATATATGGCCAAATAGCTTTGAGTCTATTTCTGCTGACTTCAGAAGAGCCCACGCTGGAGTTCCTGTCGTGGCTCAGTGGTGAACGAGCCGGACAAGTGTCCATGAGGACGTGGGTTCGATCCCTGCCCTCACTCAGTGGGTTAAGGATCCAGCGTTGCCGTGAGCTGTGGTGTAGGTCACAGACGCGGCTCAGATCCCCCATTGCTGTAACTGCGACGAAGGCCGGCAGCTGTAGCTCTGATTCGACCCCTAGCCTGGGAATCTCCATATGCTGTGGGTGTGGCCCTAAAAGCACACACACACACACACACACACACACACAAAGAGCCCACACTGATTTCTGCAAACTCCACGGCCCACAGCTTGTACACCTTAAGACCAACTATGTGCCAACACTGCCCAGCAAAATATATCAGGAAGATCAGAATGGAGTTGCTGAGGGTAGTGCCAGGGTGGGTCCCAGGCCCACCACTCTGGGAGGATCCCCCAGCAGTGCGAAGTGGTCGGGAGGGAGCAGTGGCAAAGGCCAAGGACACCTAGGGGAGACAAGAGAGGCTCCTGATGGTGTCAGGGCTGGGGAGGAGCCTGGGGACCTGGGAAAGGGTTCAGGGACACAGAAGGTGTTGAGAAATAACCGCCTCCCATCCCCAGGCAAGAGGGTCAGCCCCCTTCCTCTTCCAGCATATACTGGGGGCCCGTGTGCCAGCAGCCTGCCTTCCCCCTGCCCCAGCTCTGTTTGGGGAGAGGGAAGAGCCTCAGGTTCGCTCTGTTTTAGGCCTTGACTGGTGTGCGGCCCCCACAGAGTCGCTCTCCCTCTGCTTTGTCCACTCCCAAGGCACCTCTCGTCCATCTCGCCTCCCATGCAGTTATTTATCCAGCGAACACTGACTCCCTTCTCTGAGCCAGGCCCTGCCTGCGCAGGGGATGCCCTAGCGAGCCAGATAGGCCAACCCTGGCCCCGGGGCTCAGACCCACTGGACAGACAGGCAGCAAAGTAACGGAATTGCATATACCCCGTGGGTGGCCTTGAACTGGTCAGGCGCTGTGAGAGGGAGTTATGGGGTGTCCTAGACCCTCAGCCCCTGAACGTGACCTCAGCCAGCGACCAATACTCCTCTCAAAGAATATGTTCAGAGTTCCCGCTGTGGCTCAGCGGGTTAAGAACCCGACATAGTATTCATGAGCACGGGGTTTGATCCCAGGCCTCACACAGTGGGTGAAGGATATGGCATTGCCACAAGCTGCAGTGTAGGTCGCAGGTGGGGCTGGGCCGGCAGCTGCGGCTCCAATTTGACTCCTAGCCTGGGAACTTCCATATGCCGCAGATGCGGCCATAAAAAAGAAAAAGAAAAAAAAAAGAGGTTATGTTCAGGACTCTAGGTTGTCAGATCCCTCACCACCCCAGGTGCTGGGGCTCATGGAAGCGCCGGTTAATTTGCATTTTATTTGCACGGCCGACTTGCCCCTAGCGCTTGGCGAACGTCCCGCCCTTGCTGGCCGTCAGGGGGCGCAAGAGGCAAAGCCTTGGCCGGGCGCGTCACCTCCAAACGGTCGGTCGCTGGCCATTGTTCTGGCTGATTCTGGAGGGTGCATCGTGACCCTCCGCCTTTTTACACCTCTTAAGTCCTTGCCCCCATTTTTCAGAAAGCAAACTGAGGCTCCGCAATGTCAGTTTACCCCGCAGACCTTGCATGTGCCGGAGTATGGGAGAGTGTGGGCACGCCCAGACCTGGCTCACTACCACTTGCTCCCAGAAATAGGTGGGTGGCCAGGAGCTCCCTGTGCTATAGGACATTCAGGTAGGAAGACCAGCACCCAGGGGGGTGAGGACAACCTGGAAGGGATCCCTTGGTCAAGTGTGGCACCTCCCTCCCAGTTTCCTTCAAATCTGCAGGTGGAATAAAAGGAGGCCCGAGGAGGCAATGACTTGCCTTTTGGCTTTTTGTTCTTAGCCTCTGAGTGAAGTCCTTTTTTTTTTTTTCTTCCTTTGCTTTTTAGGGCCACACGTGCCGCATATGGAGGTTCCCAGGCTAGGGGTCCAATTGGAGCCATGGCTGCCAGCCTACACCACAGCCACAGCAACGGGGGATCTGAGCCACTTCTGCAACCTACACCACAGCTCACCGCAATGCTGGATCCTTAACTCACTAAGCGAGGCCAGGGAGCAAACCTGCATCCTTCATGGATACTAGTTGGGTTCGTTAACCGCTGAGCCACAATGGGAACTTCTTGTTTTTGTTTTAATAAAAAAATTCCTTTAACTTTTTTTTTGGAGGGGGGCCACATTCACGGCACGTGGAAGTTCCCAGGCAAGGGGTCGAACCCATGCGACTGCTGTAAGCAGGGCCACAGCAGTGACAAAGCCAGATCCTTAACCCATGGAGCCACGAGGGAACTCCACAAGTCTTGGTTTTTTTGTTCCAGGCCTGCTCTGCATTCTCAAAGTGTCCTGCTCCCAGGAAGTCCCTTCCCACCCTGCCTCAACCCCCCAGCAAGACCCCTGGGTGTCCCAAGATTGGCCCCCATGCCCTTACACGACTCAGACCCTCTCCAGAACTCCAGTTCTTCAAGAAACCCATGGAGACACTCCTCTGGTGCCACCATGTATGGCCCAGCCCCCAGCAGATCCCAGGCTCTGGGAGACAGAGCTGGACACAGACACCCCTGGGTCAGTGCTGAGGTTGAAGGAAGGATGGGGGTGTCAGGATACCAGATGGGAGGCGGGTAGGGAAGGCTTTTGCAGGAGGAGGAACTTGAAATTCTCCCTCACCCAGAGGAAGGGGTACTGTTTTTCTCACTTTTCCCATGAGCAAACAGGCTCAGAAGGGTGAAGTGACTGGCCTGAGGCTGCACAGCAAGTGGGAACTGGAACTGGGAAGGGAACCTAGCGCTCTTGAACTCTGAACCTCTACCCACTGGACCACCCAGCCTTCGCCACGGAGGGCCTCTTCAAAGCCTTCGCCTGCTAACATTCTGGGAGAGGACCTGGAAGACGGAGGCTTGGGGGGGAGCAGTTTCTTTAGTTTTTTATTATTTTTTTGGCCACACCCATGTCATATGGAAGTTCCCGGGCCAGGGGTTGAATCCGAGCCGCAGCTGTGACCTACACCTCAGCTGTAGCAGTGCCAGATCCTTCACCCCACTGCACCAGGCCAGGGACCCAGCCATGGCTTCCAGAGAGACAAGCCAGATCATTAACCCACTGCGCCACCGCAGGAACTCCGGAGAGCAGTTTCTTTACTTCCTCGTCTTCCTCCTCCTGCTTCAACCTGCTCCCACCTTCCCCCTCTTCCCGGCCCCCTTCTCAGATCTCCCTCTGGCCTTTTCTACTCTCTTCTCCCCCTAGTCTCCCTAGATCTCGTCTCCCTTTCAACCCTCCAGCCTCTTACTCCGGCAACTGCGGGTATATGAGAAGACTGAGGACAAGACTCTTGATTGTCTCAGTAGTGGGTGGGGGTCCATGTGGGGCAATACAGCCAGTGATGGCGCAGGGCATGGGTCAAGAACAGGGGCAAAGGCAAAAAGGAGGCACTCTTGTAGGAAATGATGTGCATGACAGAAGATGGTGTGGACCAGAATTGGAAGGGGCTGACACGGCAGGGGCGAATTCACGGGATGGGGGGGAGCCCCAGGGCTGGGAGGGGGCCAGAGGTGTGGCCGATAGTGGGCGGCCCCAGCTGGCTGGGCTCAGGCTGCTCCCAGAGCTGCTCCAGCTGCCGCCCTCACGTAACCAGAGCCTGCCTGTTGCATCAGAGGCAGGCGGGCGGTCTCGGGTAAACAGAGCGGCCCTCAAGGGGCCCAGGGCTCCCCAGCCACCTCCACACTCCCCAAGCCTTGTTCTGTGCCTTGGAGCCCAGGTGGAAGCCCCCAACCTGGCCTGGGTGCAAGGGTGTCCTTGGGACACCTGAATGCGTGATGCTGGGCACCGAAGGGCAGCAAAGGTGGGGCAGGGGAGACAGGAGCCCTGATCCCACCTTCTTCTTTTTTTGGCTGTACCCGAAGTGTGTGGAAGTTCCAGGGCCAGGGATCAAACCTGCACCGCAGCTGCAACCCAAGCCACAGCAGTGACAATGCTGGATCCTTGCTCCACAGCACCACCAGCAAACTCCAATCCCACCTTCTTAGGACACAATATGAACCCTAGTTTATGTGTCGAAAGAGAAAGCTGTGCCCAGGCTAGAGGTCAAAACTGCCTATGTCATAGATGGGAATACTGAGGTGTAGGAAGAGGCACAAGCCTCGCAGGGTTTCTGTTCCCTTCCTCGGAGTCCCCCCACATACTAATATCTCCATACGCTCCCCCTTGAATCCGCAGATCCAGTCATCTGTTGTCTTCTGAGCCAGTGGACACCAGGCAGTTGTTGCAACCCACTTGCTCTCCTCTTTCATCTGCCCCAAACGGACATTGCGCCTCACCCCATCTCTGAGCCTCGCTTTGCCCAGCTCAATATACTTCCACTCACCCCTCTGACTTCATCTTCCACACCAAAGAATGCTCTTCACCCTTTCTCTGTACCTTTGCAAGTCCTGTTCCCTCTTGGAAAACACTTGTACCAGTGGCAAACTCCTATGTATGCATCAAGGCCCAGTACAAATGCCCCCTCTTTGGGAGAATATTCCCTGACCTCTCTGGCCCAGGCCTGATCCCACAGGCATGGAAGAGTGTGTGGTAGCTCTGCCTCCTCCCTACTGGGGGCTTCTTCAGGATTGCATAGTCCAAAGTCATCTTCATGCTGTAATTCTTTTCACCTGAGTCACTTACTAGTCCTGCTCTGGTCCCCCTGAGTCCAGACCTCTTCTGGGTGGTGTGGGGATCCCAGGGAGAGGATGGATTTAGAGGTCTGGGCAGGGGTCCGATCCTGGAAGCCCCTCCCCCAGCTGACCTTTGAAAAGGAGGGTGCCCTGCAGCAGAGGGCTCTGATACCCTCCCGTCCAAGGACGTGGGTTACACATCCAGCTGCAGGAGGCACAGTGGGACGTGGCCACACAGCGACCACAGGGCCCCTTTTTAAAGTCCCTCCATCTGGGTGAGAGCAAGGGTCAGGGCTGGCTTCTAGAAATGCTTGGTCCCTGGGCCCTCAGAGTCTGGGGCCGGAGGTATATTTCACTCAGGTTGGAGTAAATCCAGGGTAGGAGACAGCAGGGGTTAGAGACAGAGTCCGAATTAGGGTCAGGGTCAGCAGTAAGGTCTGGCACCCACTGACAGCGGGGGAGGCCTGGCAGGTTTGATCCAGCCCCCTTCTGGGTCCCCCTGCCTTATTATACCATTTCTCCCACCTCGGGCGTCTTCCAGCGTATGAGTTCCCGGCGGCCCCAGAGCTCCCGCGGCCAGGCCACGCCCAAGTACCCGCCCACCACAGCCCACGGGCCCGCCCTCTATGTAAATTTACGCCCCGCCCAGTCAGCTCCCGCGGGGCGGGGCCGCCAGCTCCAAAGGTACCTGTGGCCGCCCCGAGCTCCGAGTTGTGTGCTGCTGCCGCCCCGGTACGTGCGCGAGCCGTCAAGAGAGTGTCCAGGTGGAGCAGGTACGTGTCGCGTCGGGCCGAGGCTAGTCCCGTGTCCTTTGAGTGGCATCGGTGGGCTGGGTTGAGTTTGAAAGTCTGAGCGCGCTGCTGTGCATCGGAGAGCTGTGCCTTAGAGGCGCGCGTGGTAGGATTGTTGAGTTTGAGAGGCTGTGTGTCCTAAAGGGTGTGGGTAAGAGGGCTGTGAGTCCTAGGGGAATGTTCAAGGCTTGTGAGTCCGAGAGTTGTGTTTCTGAGAGGTTATGTTCTGAGATGGTGAGTGTTCCAGGGCTCGCACGTCCAGGAGTTATGTCTGAAGGGTTGTGTCCAAAGGGCCTATGAGGGTTTTGATGTCACTTAGGGAACTGTGTGTCTAAAGTTGTGGAGCCATGAGCCCCCGGTATGCGTCTTTGAGCTCCGGTGTCCCTCCTTTCCTGGAGACCCCTGTGCACAGCCACAACTCCAAGCCTTCTTGCTGTGGGTGTGCCCTCGTGTGTCATGGCCCCAGACCTGTATGTGGCCTGACATCCCTATGTCCCTGTGACCTCCGTGATGGACACCCACCTCATGGGATTTGTGCCTCATGCAGCAATCGTGGGGCCTCTGGGGCTGGGGCAGGACAGTGGGCACAGAGCCCTGAGCGGGGGACCCCAGTAGCTCGCGCCACCTCCTCCCCATGCCTCAGTGTTCCATCTGGGACATGGGTATAGGAACAATAGTCACAGCTTTCTGAGGTTGTCAGCACATGACAAGCCGGTCGCTGTGTTACTTTCACAGTCATGGTCCTCACCCTCTGCATCTCTCAGGGTCAAGGGCGGCAGATGTTGCCAACTGGGGTCCCTGGCTATTCTCAGTCTGCAAGCTGCAGGCCCAAGAAGTCAGAAATAGCTGAGACCTTACGCCTGGCCTGACTGGGGAAGATCAGACATTTGGTGTCTGGGGACGAGAATTCTCAGTCTCACGAGGTGGAGGAAAAAAAGTATAGTATTTAGGGAGTTCCCGTGGTGGCTCAGGGGTAACGAACCTGACTAGGATCCATGAGGACACGGGTTTGACCCCGGCTTTGATCAGTGGGTTAAGGATCCAGCTTTGCAGTGAGCTGTGGTGTAGGTCGTAGAGGCAGCTCGGATCTGGCGTTGCTGTGGCTGTGGCGAAGGCTGGCAGCTACAGCTTTGATTTGACCCCTAGCCTGGGAATTTCCATATGCCACAGGTGCCATATGAAAATACCAAAAAAAAAAAAAAAGTTCTTGGTACAATAAGCGCGTGGGGTTTGATTGCAAAGGCCAGAGGGCCTTGGGAGAAGTCAGCCTTGCTCCTTCCTATTCCCATACCTGCCTTCCACCACCTGTGTGAGTCAAGGAGTGAATCTTGGCCTCCAGGGAATAGAATTTTGGGACATTGGGGGTCCTGGGGTCTCGCCTGCGAGAGAGAAAGAGCTGGAAACTGGTGATCTTCCCTTTGCAGGAGGCAAGGCTGAGACCAGGTGGAGACACCTAGGCCCCTCTGAGAAAGGATGAGCTCAAGACTGCCCCTTAGGTGTTTTTGTCGTGGCTCAGTGGTTAACAAACCTGACTAGTAACCATGAGGTTGCGGGTTCGATCCCTGGCCTCGCTCAGTGGGTTAAGGATCCGGCATTGCCGTGAGCTGTGGTGTAGGTCACAGACGTGGCTCAGATCTGGCTTTGCTGCGGCTGTGGTGTAGGCCAGTGCCTCAGCTCTGATTGGACCCCTAGCCTGGGAACTTCCATGTGCCGCGGGTGTGGCCCTAAAAAGACAGAAGACAAAAAAAAAAAAAGACTGCCCCTTAGCCCCCAGGAGAACAAAAGCCAGGACTGCTGGGCCCCAGCTTCCCCTCTCCCCTCGCTGTGTGACCTCAGACAGACCGCTGCCCCTCTGAGCTCTCTGGCCGCCTCTGTGCCCTGAGCAATTGGAGCCCTACCTTACTTCCCATCTCCAACTAGTGATTGATTTCATTAAATCATTACCCAACCAGGCAGACATATGGAAAATGCAAAGTAGAGGAGAAAGGGAATTAAAATCATTTGTCACCCCAACTCAGATGCAATGAGTATAGACGTGTTGGGGATCTGACCTTCCGGACGATCTGAGGCACATATGCACCTGGAGACAGATGTCAATTTTCCGAGACTGTTTGTCATACCCTGGGGGTCCCATCTGGGGTGGGAGAGTTCGCCCCAGCCCTGGCCCATGAACCCGCATAGGGTGGAGGAGAGGTCGTAATTTTTCAGCCCCCTCAAAGGCCTCCCTGGGCCTGCATCTTGGGGGTCTGCGAGGCTGCCCCTTGCCCCCAGTTGTGTCTGAGATAACTCTGGAGTGAGTGTCTCGGGCCTAGCTGGCACCCAGGCCGGCTTCCCAGACCGAGGCAGTGGTGCGTTTGGGGCCCTAGCTGACGACCCCGGGGTATAAGCCCACACTTGAGTGAGGATCTGGGGTCCCACCGTGTGGCCCAGGGAAAAAGGCCTGCTTCTTCCTGTGTAAAACCGGGCAGCTGTCTCCACTTCACCGGGCTCTCTGTGAGTCAGGCTGGTCCTGCCTGTAAATGGGGGGGAGGGAAGGGGAGCAGGGACCCGGGCCGACAGCAGGCACTTGGTGACAGGAGGTGCCACCCACGCTATGACCGAGTGGACATGTCTGTGAGCTGCATCCAGTCCCACCCTCACCCTACCCTCCATCGAGGGCCTCAGGCCTGTCTGCTGCCCTGTCCAGATCTCCTTCAGGTTCAGGTTCACCAGAAATCAAGGCGGGGTCCTGGGAAGGGGACAATCCAGGCAAGCTGTCATGATGCATCACTGTCATGGGCACAGGCCTGCCTCTGCCCTGTTGCCACCGCCATAGCTCACGCCATCTCCCGCAAGACACTGTCCCGAGGCTCCCACAGGACTTCTCTCCACAGCAGCCACAGGTCTGAAAATTCTGAATCGGACCACAGACCACTCGTGCGCTCACGCAACCTCCATGGCTCCCCATTTCTCCGCGGCCCACTCTCTCACCCTGAACCCTAAGGCCCCTTGCGGCCTCCCTGCTCTCCTCCACCTCCAGATGCCCTGTGACTCATCCCCAGCCATAGCAGCCACCTCTGCTGTACCCGGAACGCACCCAGCACGTTCCTACCTCAGGGCCTTTGCACCTGCCGTTCCTTCCACCAGGCAGTCTCTTGCCCACATCCCTCCATGGCTGGTGTTCTCTCATCCTGGAGGCCCCCTTTGCAGAAAACCCCTTCTGGCCCCTCTGTCCAAAGCAGCTCCCCCAACCCCCGCCACCTCTCTCACCGCCTCCTCTTATTGAAGTTCACCGTCAAAGTCCTCTGTCCCTGACACGGTTACGTGTCTGTCATCTCCCCCCACCAGACTGGGCAACAGAGAAGGCCGGCCTGGTCTGTCCACTCAGGGTGCCCTGCCCCGTACCCCTGGCACCTCGGTGAGCCCCCAGACATTTTTTGGAGGAAGAAAGTGGGGGAGAAAAAGAAAGTGGGGACCAGGTTCGGGTTCCCCACTGGCTGCGTCTTGGGTCTGCTGGGCTCTGAGCTGAGTCCCTTCCGCCTAGCGCTGGCAGATGTGCTAATTTCCCAGGCAGGGAGGCCCGGACCTCTGGGGATGAATTTCTGGGGCCTGCAGGGAGATCTCTCTCTGGAACAAAGAGAGAGAAACCTCAGGCCGTTCCTGCAGCTGCCACGGCAGCTTAGGGGACACCGATGGGAGCTTTGGGTAGCCCCGGGACTGTGACCCGTGTGAAATAGCAGAGTTGCGTTCTGGAGGTACAGTGGCTTCCCAGCCCCAGGGGTAGGGGTCCCAAGCCCCGCGGGAGTGGGATGGGGTGGTAAGTCTCCATTTGCAGTGACCACGATGGAGAAACTGGCCTGCCTGACAGGACCTGCAGGGGACAGCCAGGGCAGCCAGGTCCCGCATGTCCTCAGGACACAGCTTCCTCCCGAGGCGGGTCCTGGCTCAGAGTCAGCCCCTTGGTCTGAGAGAAGCGCGAGCCCCATCCAGGGGGCTGTGGTGCTGTTGGCTGCTTAGAACTGGGGGAGGGGCGGGGGGGTCTCAATCTGACAGCCTGTGGGCCAGATGGGGCCTCAAATTTGTTTGGTGAGCCATGAGGTGTTTAAAAAAGAACTGAACCCGCTGCCGATGTTTCTTCCATTTGTTCAGCAGTTGTTTTGCTCATTCATTCAAGGAAGGGTGATTGCGTGGAGTTCCCACTGTGGCTCAGTGGGTTAAGAACCCAACATAATGTCCGTGGGGATTTCGGTCTGATCTCTGGCCTCGCCTTGCTCAGCGGGTTAAGGATCCAGGGTCGCCACAAACTCAACCTGTAGATCTGGCGTGTAGACGACAGATGGGGCTCAGATCCTGCATGGCTGTGGCTGTGACTGTGGCCGGCAGCTACAGCTCCGATTCCACCCCCAGCCTGGGAACCTCCATATGCCGCAGGTTCGGCTGTAAAAAGCAAAAAAAAAAAAAAAAGGAAGGGTGATTGTGGACCTACTGTGTGCCAGGCCTTGGGAAGCCTCCATCCCTGTTCTCATGGAGCAACGTGATTGTCAAAGAAAGTTGCAAAGAAGCACTAAAAATATCTGGTAGGATTAACTGCCATAGGGAAAGAGAAATCCGGTCTGGTGAAACCGGCTGCTAGAAAGAGAGATTTCTGCCCGGCCTCGCAGGACGTGGAGCAGCTTCTCAGACCTGAAGGGGGCTGGTGTTTCAGGTACCTGGAAAGGGGCAGACGGTGAGTAGGGAATGGGCTGGCAGATGAGGCCTTGTTTCTAAAGTGAAGGGACAGGAGTTCCCATTGTGGCTCAGTAGTTAACGAATCCAACTAGGAACCATGAGGTTGTGGGTTCGATCCCTGGCCTTGCTCAGTGGGTTAAGGATCTGGCGTTGCCGTGAGCTGTGGTGTAGGTTGCAGACGCGGCTCGGATCCCGCGTGGCTGTGGCTGTGGCGAAGGCCGGCGGCTACAGCTCCTGTTAGACCCCTAGCCTGGGAACCTCCATATGCTGCGGGTACGGCTCTAGATAAGGCAAAAAGACAAAAAATAAAAATAAAAAATAAAGTGAAGGGACAGAGTTCCCTTGCGGTGTAGGCAGCAGGTTAAAGATCCAGCGTTGTTGCTGCGGCAGCCCAGGTCGCTGCTGTGGCACAGGTTCGATCCCTAGCCGGGGAACTTCCGCATGCCTCCGGCACGACCGAAAAAAAAATAAAGTGGAGGGACAGGGGGGTGGGTGCCTAAGGTGCCCCCAGGGCCCATCGTGCAAATGAAGAAACTGAGGCTTGGACCATGTCAGGCAATGCGTGTTCAGTGCAGCTGGGATAGGAATTCTGGTCTCGCTGGGCCCACAGCCGCAGCCAGGTCCACACACCTCTTGGCACATGGCCATGCTGGGCGCTCCCGGGAGCAGGCCTGGGGAGGGGTCCGTGGAGGTTGGTTTAGAGGGTCCCCCACTGGGCCTCGGTTTCCCCATGAATGCCAGAAGGATCGATGGACAAAAGGACCCACTAAGGGCTGGAACATTTTGGGTTTCTGGGATTCAGAGTCACGTGAGGGTAACACAGCCACCCTCAGACCCTCACAGTCTGCAGGAATCCCGCCCCCCAAACCCGCGCAACCCCTTGCCACCTGCACCAGTGTAGCCTGTGGGCCCCGTGCCGTGTCCGTACGTGTGAGCCCCGAGATCCTCACCCCACCCCACCGCCGCCCTCAGAACCCCCACCCCGTAACCCACCCTCTCCCCCCCGGGAGGTGTTCCCACCCTGCCTCAGGAGGTCAGTGGGCAGGCAGTACCGCTGTAGGGTGTGGAGCTCCCACCCGTGCAGTAGGCGACTAGCATGGATGTGGGGAGTCTGCGAGTGTTTGAGGGGGCTTGCGTGTTATTGGGGGGCATGGTGGGTTTGGGGGTATCTTATGTATTGGGAGTC
>PVHT021183506.1:4944364-4994936 GCA_004024745.2 Catagonus wagneri | reverse complement strand
GCGTCTGAGAGGTCCGTGCACAACTGGGCATCTGTGTGGGCAAAGGGATCTGTGTGTATTTGGGACCCACACACGTTTGAAGGGTCGCGTGGGTTTGGGAGGGGTCTCCGTGTATTGTGGACTCCGTGTGCTTGGGGACTTATATACGCCGGGATCCACGTGTGTCTGGGGGTGACGCCTGTGCTTAGGGGTCTCCCTGTGAGAGGGGTCTCCCAACCCCCCATCTGTACACATGTGGGAAAGGGCATTCTCCCTGAGCCCAAGTCCCCAGCACCCTTCTTGGGTCGGCCCCGGGGGCCCTGATTCTGAGCTGTGCACCCCAGGGCTGAAGAAGGGGTGACCCCAAGACCTTGCGGGAGGGATCAGAGCCAAGAGATGGCAAAAGCTGCCTGCCTCGGGAAGGTGGGGTGTATCATTTCCAGAACACCTGCTGCAGTGCCCCCCAACCCCAGCCTGGGGAGGTGCCCCCGATTCTCCCCATATTCTGGGGTAGGAAACTGAGGCCCAGAGAAGTTTGGCCACCTGGGAATCGCTGCTAGAACCTACCCTCTCCCCAGGGCGGGTGAGGGGCTCCAGGGGCCCCTGAGGGTTGAGCCAGCTCCTAGGTCACCCACAGTGCCCCCCCACCTGGGCCACCATCTCCCCAAGCTCCCAGGGGAGGAGGCGGCCCAGGGCCCCGGTGGCTGCGGGGGGATTGGGGGGGTCGGGTCGCCAGCAGCTGGGGTCAGAGCTGCCAGAGCCCTCAAGAGAGGGAAGGGGGGGTCCCGACTTTCCAAGGGGCTCTTCCTGTCGCCTGTAATGAGGTACTTGGGGAGCAGGTGATGAAACCACCGCCTGGGTTGCGTGAGGCGGGGCCGCCGGCCTGATTTGCTGCAGGGCCCGGGAGCAGCGCCCCCTCCCCGCTTCGTCGCGTCCCCGCGGGCTCTCACCTCCCCCCACCCACCCACCTGCCTCTCACTTCTCCTTTCCTCCTCTCCTTTCCCGGCCCCGGGTCCCCAGCACCTGAGCCGAGGCCTCTGGGCTCAAGGGTCCTGACAGTGCGACTCTGCCACTCGTCCCTCCATTAAAGCCCCACTGGGAGCCGAGAAGGGGAACTTGATCACCGTTTTTGGTCTCTCCTCTCACGTCCTCACTGCAAAAGCCTTTGAGATCAGGATTCTGTGACCTGTTTTGTGGCGGAGGAAGTGGGGGGGGGTCTGATGTCGCCCAGCGTGTCGCAGTGAGTGTTGTCGTGGTCTTACGAGCGGGCATGCTGACTCAGCGCCCCCAGTTCCAAGGCCCGTCTTCCTTCTGGCTTCTAGAAGCTCTGAAGGCAAGGTCTACAGACCCCTCCACAGCCGCCTCCTCCCCGGCTGGTGGGAGAAGAATTCTTACTCCCATTTACAGGTGAGAAAACTGAGTCCTTCCACAAGGAGAGGCCAGCAGTCAAGGGTCAGTGTAAGGATAGGATTCCTTCTAACACCCTATTTCCATCCCCAGAGGGCTAAGAAGCCACTTAGAGGGAGGTGACCATCATGGCCTGAAGGATCCCGGGGGCGTTTGTTGATAGACTTAGTGACCGCAGGTATCACCTTAGAGAGTTTATTTTGCTCCAGGAACTCAGGAAATCTTTCTTCGTCCCCTTAGCTTCCCCCCTACCCAGTAGTGCTCAGACCTGAGATCCCAGGCTCCCTCCCAACGCCAGGCATAGGCCACCAGAATGTTCTGTCCCCTGGGTCGCCAAAAAATCCATTTGCTTCTGCCTCCCTGCAGCCCCTGTCCCAGTTCAGGCCTCACGTCTTCCACCTGGACACCTGCCCCAGCCTTTCCCTGTCATCTCACTCCTGCCCAGACAGATGCTGTTCTCATGGCAGCCTTGAGCAGGGGGGAGCTTTTAAGAAAAAGTCTGTTGGCTGAGATAAATCACAAAGAGAAAAATGCAAAAGTTGTTGGAGTAGGGCTAAAAATTCTGCACAAACAAAACACACCTGTGTACTCAGACCCTGGACTGGGGGACAGAATACCCCAGCCCCTGGACTCCTGCTGCCTTATCATAGCACATTTCTGGGGGGGCCACTGTGCTGATATCCATCACTGTGGGTGAGTTTTGCCTGTTCTATAACTTCACACCTCTGTGGAGTCCACTATTGTTTTTTTTTTGTTTTTTGTTTTTTGCCTTTTGTCATTTTAGGGCCGCACCTGTGGCATGTGGAGGTTCCCAGGCTAGGGGTCTAATCGGAGCTGTAGCCACTGGCCTGCACCGCAGCCACAGCAATGCAAGATCCGAGCCACGTCTGTGACCTACACCACAGCTCACGGCAACGCCAGATCCTTAACCCACTGAGCAAGGCCAGGGATCGAACCCACAACCTCATGGTTCCTAGTCGGATTTGTTAACCACTGCGCCACGACGGGAACTCCGAGTCCACTATTGTTGAATCAACACATGTTCAGGGAGGTTTACCTAGTTACATGGAACTGGAATGCGTCCTTTTTCTGTGCTGTATAGTAGTCCACCATAAAATTTATCACGAAGTATTTACAAATCCTCCCATTGAAGGCATTTGGGCCATTTCCAGTATGGGGGCTAGGAGAGATGAAACTGCTGAGAACATTCTTGTCTGTGTCCTTTGGTTAAACAAGGACCCATTTCTCTAAGGTGAATACTGAGGAGAAGGATCAGTGGGTCATAAGGTAGATACATGTTCAGCTCTAGTAGATGCCAGACAGTTGTCCTGAGTGGCTCTATCTCTTTTCCCTCCCTACAGCAATGCATGAAAGTGCAAGGGGAGTTTTTAAACTGTAAAATTATATCCTGACCCTCCCCTGCTCCAAACTCTCTAGGGCTCCCTATTGCCTTCAGATTAAAGCCCACAAGGACCTGTGTGATCCAAAACCCACAACTCTCCCCCCAATTCCATCTCCCTCCCCTCTTTCCCTTGCTCATGCCGCCCAAACATACAGACATCTCTACTTTTTTCCAAATGCCAAACTCATGATCACTCTGTGCCTTTGCCTTGCAATTCCCTCTTCCAGGAACACCCTTCCACAAGATCGGCCCACAACTGACTCTTCCCTTTCTTGGCTGTGTCTTTCCTGTGCTTTGGGTCTCAGTTAAAATGTCACCTTGGAGTTTCTGCTGTGGCTCAGCAGAAACGAATCTGACTAGCATCCATGGGGACGCAGGTTTAATCCCTGGCCTCGCTCAGTGGGTTAAGGATCCGACGTTGCCAGGGGCGGTGGTATAGTTTGCAGACATGGCTCAGATCGGGTGTTGCTGTGGCGTAGGCTGGCGGGTACAGCTCTGATTTGACCCCTAGCCGGGGAACCTCCAGGTGCAGCCCTAAAAAGACAAAAAATAAAATAAATAAATAAAATGTCACCTCTTCAGAAAGGTCTTCCTTGAAACCCCAGGCTGGTAACGTTGCAACTTTCTTTCATAGTCAATACTTCTCTCTTTTTAGACTTAGGTTCCAACCTATACGAGTTTCCTAAAATTGGCTTGGGCAGTTTTCACTGTTTTCAAAGGTCTGAGTTAGTATAGACAGCATTTCACTTTCCGGTCCTTTAAAGTTTGATAAAACCATCAGGACCTGTTGTCCTTTTAATGGTAGGTCTCAAGTCACCTTTTTTTTTTTTTTTTTGCTTTTTAGGGCCACACACATGGCATATGGAAGTTCCCAGGCTAGGGGTGGAATTGGATCTGTAGCTGCTGGCCTACACCACAGCCAGGGCAATGTCAGATCTGGACTATGTCTGTAATCTACACTGCAGCTCGCAGCAACGCCGGATCCTTAACTCACTTAGTGAGGCCGGGGATTGAACCCATATCCTCATGGATATTAGTCAGGTTCGTTACTGCTGAGCCATAGTGGGAACTCCCCAAGTCAGTTTTTAAATCTTCTCTGGTCACCGATCTACTCAAGGTTTCCTTTTTTTTCTTTCTTTCTCTTTTTTTAGGACCCACACCTGTGGCATATGGAGGTTCCTAGGCTAGGGGCTCAGATCGGCGCTGCATCTACTAGCCTTCGCCACAGCCGCAGCAATGCAGGGCCAGAGCCGTGTCTGCAACCTACACCCCAGCTCGTGGCAACGCCAGATACTTAACCCACTGAGCAAGGCCAGGGATTGAACCCACATCCTTGTGGACACTAGTCAGGTTCATTACTGCTGAGTCACAATGGGAACTCCAGAAGCTTTCTACTCCTTTCAAGGTCCGTTTATCGCAATGGTTGGCACATCTTTGATAGCTGATAAATGCTAAGTATAGGGTGCAAAGAAAGGGGTGGGGAGATACTAGACTCGGTTTCAAATGCCAACCCCGCTCCCCGCCCCCGCCCATCTGCTCAGCTCCACATCCAGCCTTGCTGCTGAGGCCCAACTACATCCTTCCTCCTCCAAGATGCCCTCTTGGATTTCTCCCACTCCATGCCCAGGTCGACGGGTCCATCTCTCGGCTGGGCAGATGCCACAGGCTCTCTGCTTTCTAGCTGGACGTTGACAGAAAAGCCCTCCCCAACCGCAGCCTCTCTCAGCTTCAGCCTCCCCCCTCTCGTGCCCTGCACATTCAGCACACACCGCTACCCACTCCCGCCACCCCACCCTACCCCCCACCGCAGTTCCGATCACAGATCACATCAACATCTGGAGACCCAGCCGCCAGGTCTGTCTGCGGCTCCGGGGCTCGGGCCGGGGATTTGCATGTGAGTACAAATATATATGCACGCCCTGGGCCTTCCGCCTCCGCATTCCTTGGCTGACCCTTCACACCTGGTCCTGAGACGGGTCCACGCTGAGTGGCTGGATTTGCATGCGCGTGTATTTCTGGGTAGGGAGTCAGCTGGGGGAGTCTGAGAGGAAGTTGTTGAGGGGAGCTGGGGCGGCCCGGGGTGGGGGGGGGTTCAGATGTGTCCCTCTCGGCCTGCTCCATTCACCAAATCGAATAGCTCCCAGTCGCTGCCCACCCCCCCTGTCTAGTCCTCAGGGGCTTCCAGTCTGGGGAGGGGGAGACAGAAAGGCGGATAGACAAACCCTCTAGCCCCCGCAGGGTCAGAGCTGGAGGGAAGGACAGGGCTCACAGGGCAGGGAGAGCTTCCTGGAAGAATGGATTTGGGGGGCTGGCTTTTGAAGTATGAATAGGAGTTGGCCAGGTGCAGAACAGGCAAAAGGGCTTTTCAGGCAGAGTGGTTTTGTTGAAGATGGAGAACAGTGGGCGGGAGAAGACGGGGGCGGGGGGGGCCCTTAAATGCCAGGCTGAGGGCTGGAACTTCCTTCTTCCTAAGGGCAGTGGAAAGCAATGAGCAGTGTGTGTGAGCGGGGAGCGGTGTGATCAGAGCTGCTTGCTGGGTGAATCCCTCAAAGACCAGAGCGGGGAATGACTTTGGTTCCTGGGTGAGGACCTGGGGTTTCCAAGGTCATCAAAAGTCAGAAGCCTCTTAAGAAATAATAAAAAAAAAGAGTCAGAAGCCTCAAACCCCTGCATGAGCCCATCTGTACCGCTCGAGCCAGGCTCCAGAAATGACAGAGGACCTGGTGGCTTCTAGAGGACCCCCAAATATGAAGCACAGTGGCTTAAAGTGCACAATGCAGGCCTAGCACAGAGGGGGCCTCACCCCCAGTCTCTGCCCAGATGGACACAGCCCTGGCCTCCGAGCATCACTTATCATCTCTACCCCTGCCCCTAGGAGTCCTGCTCCCATGGCCACGTTTTTAAATGATAAATCAAACCCTCTTCCTTCTTGTTTGAAACCCTCACGGGGCTCTCTGTTGCTCTTATACCAAAACCTCCAGCTCCCCCTTGCAGCTCAGAGGACCCAGAGTGGCCCTGCCTCTGCAGCCCTCTCCCGCCCCGGCCTCCTCGCTCCAGCCTTGTTGATGCGTCTCCTCCTTCCTCAGGGCCTTGTGCCTGGAACTTACTTCGTGTCTGGGCCCTTGGATCTCAGTTCAGAGAGAGTCCCCCGCCCCTCCCACCCCGGCCACCTTCTGAGTCTCGGGCACACACCCACCCCCACCCCGATGTGAACCCTGCCCTAGCCAGGATGTCCTCGTCTAAAATGGGGAACAGGAGTTCCCGTCGTGGCTCAGTGGTTAACGAATCCGACTAGGAACTGTGAGGTTGCGGGTTCGATCCCTGGCCTCGCTCAGTGGGTTAAGGATCCGGCATTGCCGTGAGCTGTGGTATAGGTTGCAGACACGGCTCGGATCCCGCGTTGCTGTGGCTGTGGTGTAGGCCAGCAGCTACAGCTCCTGTTAGACCCCTAGCCTGGGAACCTCCATATGCCGCGGGTGCGGCCCTAGATAAGGCAAAAAGACAAAAAATAAAATAAAATAAAATAAAATAAAATAAAATAAAATAGGGACAGATTGCGAAGGAGCAAGATTTGGATCTTCCAGGCCCAGCGACTCGTGTCCAAGTCCCATGTTCCCAGGGGACCCCAGGCGTTGCAGGGGGGTGGGGTATTTCCGGAGTCATCTTGGCACCGAGACCTCTGGGCCAGCGCCCTCCTTCTGTCCCCAGGGACCGTCATGGCAGAGATAACACATCCCAGCCCTGGGAACCGGCCTGATTCCGGCCAGGGATTAAAATTAGCCCCAGAGGTTAAATTTAGGAAGTCAGGCTGGAGCTGGGGAGCCAAGGTGGGGGCTCCCGCCGGCCTGGGCTCTGCGTCGCCGTGTCTGCTCAGACAGACACCAAGCCCAGAGAAGCTGGAGGGTTGTGTCTGCGGTCCCACGGCAGGTCACGTGGGACAGGCTGGGCCATCTCCTACTCACGGACCTGGATCTCTGGGAAGATGGAGAGTCTGTCCCCGGGCTGGGGCTTGGGAAGCGGGTACGGTGCCTCCTGGAGACAGACCCCCATTTGCCCACACTCCCCAAGGACTCTGAGCCAGGTACCCCGCATTTCATACCCACCCCACTCACCGAACAGCAAACTGAGGCCCAGGGACCTTGAGCACAGGCCCGCTGCGTCCTGGGGCAGCCCTGCAGCACGGCCTCCATCACCTGTGACACTGGAGGGCTGGAAGGCGGAGAGTGGCCTCAGAGGTGGCGGAGGGGGTCTTGGGTCTCGGGGGCCCGTGGCCTGACTGGGGTGGTGCAGGTGCCACGCGGGACGGACGCCTGCATGGGGGTGGGGGAGGCGCACTGGGAAAGGCCCGGGCCACAGTTTGGGTACCTGCTACCCTCACGGAGCTGCCAGTCCTCACCCTTGGGCCCCTCACCAGGGAGATCTGAGATCCCCAAAAGGAGGATCCAGGTTTCTGCCCTGGTTCCCTAGGGCCAAGCTCCTCCTCCCCGGTCTGAGAGCTCCAAGCCTAAGTCTTTCCAGGGCGTCCCCCCTCCTCCCGCTGGAAAGTGGGGCCGAGGGTTAGGGTTTCTGTTATGCTTCCTACCCACCGTCTTTTTCTTTCTTTCTTTTTTTGCCTTTTGTCATTTTAGGGCTGCATCCGCGGCATGTGGAGGTTCCCAGGCTAGGGGTCTAATCGGAGCTGTAGCCACTGGCCTATGCCGCAGCCACAGCAACACAGGATCCAAGCCGCGTCTGCGACCTACACCACAGCTCATGGCAACGTGGGATTGTTAACCCACTGAGCAAGGCCAGGGATCGAACCCGCAACCTCATGGTTCCTTGTCAGATTCGTTAACCACTGCGCCACGACGGGAACTCCCCCACCATCTTTTTCAAACAGAAATCTATAGTCACCGAGGGGAAAAAGAAAATTCAAATGATTAAAAAGGGGAAAAAAAAGACCACATATTGTATGGTTCCACTTATAAACAGTGCCCAGAGAAGGCAAATCCATAGAGACACAAAGGAGGTTAGTGGTTGCCAGGGGCTGGGGGAGAGGGAATGGGAAGTGACTGCTAATGGGGCTGGGGTCTCCTTACGGAGGATGAAAAATTTCTGGCACTAGCTGGAGGTGATGGTTGCACAAGGTGGTGAATTCTCTAAATGCCACTGAATTGCACACATTAAAGGAGTCGGTTTTAGGTTATATAATTGCATCTCAATTTCTGTTTTTATGTTTTCAGCTGCACGTGTGGAAGTTCCCAGACCAGGGATCTGAACCCACACTGCAGCTGCATCCTGCGCCACAGCCGAGACGACGCCAGGTCTTTAACTTGCTGAGCCACAAGGGAACTTCCACACCTCAATTTTTATTTTTATTTTTTTATTTTTTGGCTTTTGTCATTTTAGGGCCACACCCGCGGCATATGGAGGGAGGTTCCCAGGCTAGGGGTCGAATCGGAGCTGTAGCCGCCGGCCTTCGCCACAGCCACAGCAACGCGGGATCCGAGCCGTGTCTGCAACCTACACCACAGCTCACGGCAACGCCGGATCCTTAACCCACTGAGCGAGGCCAGGGATCGAACCCACAACCTCATGGTTCCTAGTCGTATTCGTTAACCACTGAGCCATGACAGAACATCTCCACACCTCAATTTTTAAAAAAGGGAAAAAAAATATCACCCCTAAATTTCCCCCAGCAGTGACTCCCAGCTTGAGCATCTCCTCCTAGTCTTTCTTCTAGTCTTAATGCAATTATTTATTTATTTATTTATTTATTTATATTTGGCCGCACCCTGCAGGGTGGAAATTCCTAGACCAAGGATCCAACAGGCGCCACAGCAGTGACAACACCAGATCTGTAACCCACTGAGCTACCAGGGAACTCCTTAATGCAATTTTTTTTGTTTGCTTTTTGGTTTTTTGTTGTTGTTGTTGTTGCTTTTTAGGGCCGCACCCATGGTATATGAAGGTTCCCAGGCTAGGGGTCGAATCGAACCTACAGCTGCCGGCTTATGCCACAGCCACAGCAATGCCAAATCGGAGCTGTGTCTGCAAACTACACCGCAGCTCACGGCAACGCCAGATCCTTAACCCACTGAGCGGGGACAGGACTGAACCCGCAACCTCATGGATACTAGCTGGGTTCATTACTGCTGAGCCACAATGGGAACTCCCCTATATTTTCAATACATGTTTTCTGGTAACCATAGCCTTTAAACTTGCTCATCAAAGTGCTGCTGTGAGGTTGAAGGAGTTGAAATGTGTTTGCTGCATGGACCAGGCTAACTTTCAATTGCTCGGGATCCCTAAGCACCGCTGGGTGCCAGCATCGGATAGCCCTCCAACCTGGCCTGTTGAGAACTTTTAGGCTGGTGCCAGTATTCATGACAGGAGCACATAGGTGGCACCTACTGTCTGCAGGGCAGATCCGAACACCCTATGTGGGTTTGCTAATTTTATTCCCCAAGAGCACTGGGCGGTGCGTGGCACTCGTATTGCCCCTGCACAGACAGGGGGGTTCCGGGAGGGTCAGGCTCCCTCGACGTCCCACAATCACCCATTAGCTTGTTTTGCTTTAGAGCCTCAGGTGAGGCCTCTGTACCTCTCAAGCTTTCCCCTTCGATCAGCCTTCTCCTTATAAGACACTGGTCTGAAGGTGTTCAGTGACCATGTACCGCATCCTGGGCTTGTCAAGGGTGGAAGCTTAGAGGGGGAGCCCCAGGCTGCCTTGATCTCCCCTAGCATCTCACTTTCAGTGCCCGACGGGCAGGCAGAAGATGAGGGTAGGTTGGGCTGCCTGTCCCCACCCTCCACCCACCCACTCCGTCCTCTTCTTCTTCCCGCCAACCCCCAGACCAAGGTCACTCCACCCAGCCTGGGACAATGGGGAGGAAAAAAATTCAGATCTCACGCATTCTGGATCAGAGGAATCGTCAGGTGAGTTCACAGTGGAACGGTGGTTGGGAGAAAGGTACCCCTGGCAGGGGACTAAGCCTGGGTAAAGGTCTGGCCATTTGGGGGGAACTGCAAGGGAATGAGGAGACTTGATACAGTGTCAAGAGTTTGAGATGTAGGAGCTCCCTGGTGGCCCAGTGGGTTAAGGAGACAGCATTGCTACTGCTGTGGTGTGGGTTTGATCCCTGGTCTGGAAACTTCCACGTGCTGCAGGTGCGATCAAAAAAAAAAAAAAAGAGTTTGAGATGTAGCATTTACTCACTCTCATGATAATTTATTCATTTATTCTCCCTGATGACTGGAGCCTCAGTCACAGGGGAGATGAAACTTGACACAAACACACCCACCTCAAAGCGCTGGGCCAGAGGGAGGCACAGAACTGGGGAAGCTCAGAGAGGGAGTGTGGGTTCTGCCTGGAGGCTAAGGAAAACTTCCCAAAGGAGAGGACATTTGGGCTGGGTTTTGAAGTATCAATAGGAGTTGGCCAGGTTGGGAAGTGAGGAGTAGCACAGCCAGAAAGAATCACGAGGCATGTTCAGGGAACACTTAGGCCCCTCCACCTCCTCTCTCACCTCCCCAAACCTTTGCTTTTGCTCACCCCACCTGTGAATCCTGGGTCCAGGTAACATTTACCAAGCGGAAGTTCGGACTGATGAAGAAGGCCTATGAGCTGAGCGTGCTGTGCGACTGTGAGATCGCCCTCATCATCTTCAACAGCGCCAACCGCCTCTTCCAGTATGCCAGCACGGACATGGACCGCGTGCTCCTGAAATACACGGAGTACAGTGAGCCCCATGAGAGCCGCACCAACACCGACATCCTCGAGGTACCTGGGGACCTGCCTCCCCAGCCCCACAAAAGCCCAGCACACTCCGCTCCCTCGGAGCCTAGGGACTCTTGGTTTGCACAAAAGATGAGCATTGCAATTTGGCCTTGCTGCCGGGAAAAGCTGATTTTGGGGAATGGAGGGCCCCCTTCTAGGGGCAGCTGCCTGGACGGTAGAAATAAAAACCACTGAGGCCCGCACTATGTGCCTCTCACACACATCATCTCATTCACTCCTGTTACCCATTCGGTGAGCACAGAAACAGAAGAAAAGGCACCGCAAAATGAGCAGAACTCGCTGAGGCCCAGGAATATTTTTTTTCTCTCTTTTTAGGGCTGCACCTGCAGCATATGGAAGTTTCCTAGCTAGGGGCAGGATCGGAGCTGCAGCTGCCAGCCTATGCCACCACCACAGCAACACGAGATCCGAGTCACGTCTTTGACCTACACCACAGTTCACAGCAACACCAGATCCTTAACCCACTGAGCGAGGCCAGGGATTAAACCTCTATCCTCATGGATCCCAGTTAGCTTCTTACCTGGCTGAGCCACAACAGGAACTCCCCAGGAATGTTTTTTTAATTATTTTTTTGGCTGTGCCAAAAAATTCCCAGGCCACGGATCGAACCCGTGCCACAGCTGTGACTAGGCAGGGTCCTTAACCCACTGAGCCGCTAGGGAACTCTGGAATGTTTTTGTCTGAGCTGCTGTGTCCTCCGAAGAAAGAGGCAGAAGCAGCCCCTGAACTAGCTGGTTTAGCCCTCACGCCCGTCACCCAGGATGGGCGAGATCACTGATGCTCTGGGTGTGGAAATCTTCAGCCAGGGCAGGAACCTAAAGCCACAGGGCTGGAGAAAACAGTGGGCTAGGACTCTGCCTGGGAAGGCCCGATGTGGGCCTAGGCTGTGCAGGTCCCTGGTCGCAGAGGAGGGGAAGCTTAAGAGAGCCTCTAAAGGAGTTCCCACTGTGACTCAGTGGGTTAAGAACCCAACATAGTATCCACGAGGATGTGAGTCAGATCCCTGCCCTTGCTCAGCGGGTTAAGGATCCGGCGTTGCCGTGGCTGTGGTGCAGGCCGGCAGCTGTAACTCTGATTCGACCCCTAGCCTGGGAACTTCCATATGCCACAGGTGGCTCTAAAAAAATTTTTTTTTTTTTTGGCTTTCGTCATTTTAGGGCCGCGCGCGTAGCATTTGGAGGTTCCCAGGCTAGGGGTCTAACAGGAGCTGTAGCCACTGGCCTTCGCCACAGCCACAGCAACGTGGGATCCGAGCCTCGTCTGCAACCTACACCACAGCTCAGGGCAATGCCAATCCTTAACCCACTGAGCAAGGCCAGGGATCGAACCCTCAATCTCATCGTTCTTAGTCGGATTTGTTAACCACTGAGCCATGACAGGAACTCCTAAAAATTTTTTTTAAAGAGAGAGAGACACTCTAAAGTTGCCCTCAGGTGCTCAATCTGCTGACATTTATTAAGCACCTACTCATACCAGGCTCTGAGGTTGCACATGGGTATGAAATGGAGGCACCCAGTCACACTCAGGAGTATCAGGATAATGCCCCAGGCCTGGGTGGATTTCAGCCCCTGCTGTGTGACGTGGGCCTCTCTGGTCCCAAGCCAGGACAGTCCCTCTCTCACGCAGATGGAACTTACTACATGACTCACTGGGGTTCGGGGTCAGTGGGATTTGGCTGGAGCAGACTGTACTTGCACTCTGCCTGTCCCCAGAGCTGGGGGGGATAGGTCCCTCCCTCTCCTGTAGAACCAGGTTCCTTGGCCAGGACTGGGGGAGTGTCACGCTCTTGTGTCCCCTTTCCACAGACACTGAAGCGGAGGGGGGTCGGCCTCGATGGACCAGAGCTGGAGCCAGATGAGGGGCTTGAGGGGCCAGGAGAGAAGCTAAGGAGACTGGCAGGTGACGGAGGTGACCCAGCCTTGCCCCGGCCCCGGCTCTACGTAAGTGACTCCCTGCTCTGCAGTGAATGGAGCCCGCCTCTGACCTCCTGGGCCCAAGTGGCTGAGGCTGAGACAGATAGAGAGAGACCTAAAGCCAGGCATCCTAGAGTATGGGGTTAGGTCTCTACTTGGGTGGGCAGGGAAGACTTCCTGGAGGAGCGGGCATTGCAGCAGGGGCTTTGAAGTATGGAGAGGAGTTCACCAGGCAGACAGTTCTTTAGTTCTGTGATTCATCAAACACCCTGGCAAGCCTCCTCAGGACCAAGCCTATGCTGGGTAAGAAGCCCCAGCTCTGGGCCTGGCTGTTAAAGAGTGACAGAGGCCGACGCAGACTCCCCCAGCCACGTGGGGTCAGGCCAGAGGGAGCAGTATGGAGGGCTTCCAGAAGGTGGAGGCCCTGAACGCATTAGGATTTTTTTTTTTCTTAGACTTGATGCCCTCATCTCCACATTCCCCCAAATAACCCTGTCCTCTCTGCCTTCAGCCAGCAGCCCCTACAATGCCCAGCCCGGACATGGTGTATGGGGCCCTGCCTCCACCAGGCTGCGACCCCAATGGGCTTGGGGAGGCCCTGCCTGCCCAGAGCCGACCATCCCCCTTCCGGCCAGCAGCCCCCAAAGCTGGGCCTGCAGGTGAGCCCGGGCCACGGGTCCTGGGGGGACTGGGAGGGCTGGAGGTCCCAGGGGGCGCTTTGCAGGGAGGGAACATTGGTTCTGGCCCTGCTTGGCTGTGAGCATCACTCGGGACCTCAGACTGCATGCGATGACGCGGCCGCCTGCCCTCTCTCGGGGGTTCTCCTGCCCCCCCGCCCCCAGGCCTGGCGCACCCTCTCTTCTCGCCGAGCCATCTCGCCAGCAAGACACCACCCCCCCTGTACCTAACAACGGATGGGCGGAGGCCAGATCTTCCTGGTGGCCTGGCTGGGGCCCGAGGGGGACTGAGCACCTCGGTGAGTCCTGGGAAGGTGTGACAGGGCCGAGGAGGCAGGGTGGCCTGGGTGCGGGGGGCGCTCAGTTTCCCCTTCGCCCTGTCTCCCCACAGAGAGGACTCTATGGCAGCCTGCAGAGCCCCTGCGCCACGGCCACCCCAGGAACCCCACTGGGGAGCTTCCCCTTCCTTCCCGCAGGCCCCCCAGGTATGCACCCCTACCTGCCTGCTGGGGGCGCCATCCACACACCTGCCTGCAGTGGCGTCCACCCTCCGCCACCCACCAGGACCGAAAACTGGCGGGCGGTGTGGGGCAGGTGTGGGCGAGGGGCTCCGCCGAGGTTGGGGGCTTCCCTTTTACTCCTCCTGTTCTTCCAGAATATGGCCTAGGAGACCCCCCTCCGCCCCCAGGCTTGCTGCAGCCCCCCACCCTGGCCCCTTGGCAGCCCTCCAGGGGTGATGGGCCCCCAGTCACCCCTACCCAGTCCAGGTAAGTGCTCCCGACTGCCTCCTTGACTGACCCGCTCCCAGTTCGTGTTCACGGGTGCAGGGGCCCCTCCGAGTCTTCCGAAGCCCCGGCCACTGCTGACCCCTGGTGGCCACTTTCGGTTCTGCACGTAGCCCCCGCAGACGGGTCCCCGCGGGAATGGGGCGGCTATTTTGGAGGCCCCAAGAGGGATCGCCACCCCCTCCTTTCCCAAGGTCCTCCTGTCCAATCTCTGCCCAAGCCATGCCACCTCCCTGGCTTCTCTTTTGTCCCTTGAGGAGCTCACGGCCTCCTCTCTCTCTCTCTCTCTCTCCTTGCAGCGGGGGCCGCAGCCTGGGCGAGGAAGGCCCCCCGGCCCGCGGCGCCTCCTCGCCCACCCCTCCAGTCAGCATCAAGTCCGAGCGCCTGTCGCCGGCCCCTGGAGGCCCCGGCGACTTTCCAAAGACCTACCCCTACCCCTTGCTCCTGGCCCGGCCCCTGGCGGAGCCCCTGCGGCCTGGGCCCCCCATGCGCCGGCTGCCCACTGCTGAAGGCTGGCCTCGGTAGGAAGCCCGGGGGTGACACGGATCCCTCCCACCACGCCGGGACATGTGGGGTCCCAACCTGCCTTCCCGCATCTTGAAGACCCAGCATCTTGAAAACCATCTTGAAGACCCAGCAGTCGTGGCTGCGGTGGGAGCCTGGAGAGGGGAAGGCTGGGTTGGAGTCCACGGTTGGAGGGCTCCTTTCCCCCTTCCTGTGTGTACAAAGCCGTCAATAAAACACGCGGCATCCGGAGCTCCCGTCGTGGCCCAGTGGTTAATGAATCCAGCTCCTGTTAGACCCCTAGCCTGGGAACCTCCATATGCCGCGGGTGTGGCCCAAATAAGGCAAAAAGACAAACAAAAAAAAGTGGCATCCATGGACAAAATTGTCGAGCCAACGAGCAGGTGACGCCAAGGGCAGCAGGTGCTCAGCCTGCTGGGGTCCCTAGCGGACGGCGTAGAGTGCGCACCCAGAGCGGTGCCAGGGGCCAAGGGCTGGACTATTTAAAACTAAAACTCCTTGGGGGGTGTCGGGTGGAGTGCTCAGGCTGGGTCACAACTGCTTGCAGCAAGAAGCAGTCGGGCTTGGCTGTGGCTCAGCAGCCCGAAGTAGGGTTCGTGAGGATGGGGTTCGATCCCTGGCCTCGCTCAGTGGGTTAAGGATCCGGCGTTGCCCAAGCTATGGGATAGGTCTGGCAAGCAACTCTGATCTGGTGTTGCTGTGGCTGTGGCATAGGACAGAGCTGCAGCTCAGATTCCACCCCTACCTCGGGAACTTCCATATGCCTCAGGTGTGGCTCTAAAAAGCCAAAAAAAAAAAAGGAAAAGAGAAGCAGCAGGGAATCATGAATGTTGGGCTACCAGCGCGCTGGAGCAGCCATTCATCTTTTCAGTGGGCATATCCCTCCCCTGCCTGATCTCTCTTCCTCTCTTTTTTTTTGGTCTTTTTGTCTTTTTTTTTCAGGGCCGCACTCACGGCATATGGGGGTTCCCAGGCTAGGGGTCGAATCAGAGCTGTAGCTGCTGGCCTACACCACAGCCACAGTCATGCAGGATCTGAGCTGTGTCTGTGACCCTACAACGCTGGATCCTTAACCCACTGAGCGAGGTCAGGGATCGATCCTGTGTCCTCATGTGTGCTGGTCAGATTCATTAACCGCTGAGCCACAACAGGAACTCCAAGAATGAAAACCTTTAACAAAACAAAAACAAAGAATGCTTAAAAGGCTGTCCAATGGAGAACAGACAACATGAATCTCCAGTGTAGAACAGAAGGTGAGAAAGAGTCAATATAAGAGTTCCCATTGTGGCTCAGTGGTTAACGAATCCGACTAGGAACCATGAGGTTGTGGGTTCGATCCCTGGCCTTGCTCCATGGGTTAAGGATCCGGCGTTGCCGTGAGCTGTGGTGTAGGTTGCAGACATGGCTCGGATCCCGCGTTGCTGTGGCTGTGGTGTAGGCTGGCAGCTACAGCTCTGATTCAACCCCTAGCCTGGGAACCTCCGTATGCAGCAGGTGTGGCCCTAGAAAAGGCAAAAAGACAAAAAAAAAAAAAGTCAATGTAGAGCCAGAACTGAGATGCTGAGCAAAGACGAAGGCTGTGGTACATCAACCAAGAGAAGACTTCGGCATTTGCTGTGCATGAGGCGGGAGCCATGGATGGTTGTGAGCAGAGGAGAGACATAGTCCGGTCCGGCTTAAGTGTTAACTAGTGCCCTCAAATGGCTGGCGGAAAACAATGGACTGTGGGGATGGGATGAGAATGGGAAATGGAAGCCATAGAAGAGCAGGCAGCTGGAGACAGAAGGTGAGAGATGGTGGAGGCCGGACTGGGTGGAGGCTGTGAAGGGAGCGAGGCTGGATAGGATGATGGTTATGCTTGGAAGGTGAAGCCATCAGGAGAGGCTAACAGACCAGGCATGGATCGTGAGTGAGAATTCAAGGCCAGCTTCCGGACTTTGAGGATAAACACCTGGGGCGGGAGGGGGGCTGCCGTTTCTGCAATGGAGAGGCTGCAGAGGGAAGGTGCAGAGCTCCTGGGGTCCGAGTGTGTGTCAGCTCCCATGACACCTGGACTCATGAACCCTATGCCCAGCAGCAAAGTCAGGGTTTGAGGTATAGATTTGGGACGCGGCATGTGGAGGTTCCCAGGCTAGGGGTCTAACAGGAGCTGTAGCCGCCGGCCTACGCCACAGCCACCACAACGCGGGATCCGAGCCGCGTCTGCAACCTACACCACAGCTCACGGCAACGCCGGATCCTTAACCCACTGAGCGAGGCCAGGGATCGAACCTGCAACCTCGTGGTTCCTAGTCAGATTCGTTAACCACTGAGCCACGACGGGAACTCCTAGATCTGGGCCTCTTTGAGCCTCTCTGTCTTCATCAATTTAGTGGAGACAATTGTCCCACCTCTGTAACCTGCTGGAGGGAGCACTTGAATCAGCCCCACCCTCAGCCTGGCACATAGTGGGTCTTCAGCCAATAACCCTCCTCTTTTTCTTGATCCTCTTTCTCTGACCCCTCCTCCAAACTTCAGCTTCCCTGGGTCCCACCTGGATGCTCTAGCCCTGAGGGGCATCTCATGATTTCCACGTAGGTCCTGGGATATCATGGTGACTGCCACTACCGCTGTCACCCATGCTCTCTCAGGCCAACGCACTGAGTCCAGAGGACCAAAGTCACAGAGAGTGAATCTCCTGCAAACAGACACCCATGTGTGCTAATAAAGACAAAAACACCCACAGAGATAAGGCAATCAACAATACAGGATCCACTCACAGGCCCTATAAAGACCCTCAGGCATTTAGTCAAACCCATATAATATGTCCAGACTCAGGCAGACATACTTATCCATAGAAACGCAGCTGCAAAACTTAGGCTCAAAGTCCTTTCCTCTAAGCCTTGAAACAGAAAACATCAGATTCCTGAGGCTGACATTTAGTCCTTGATTCAACCGTGCCTGAAGCTGACAATGCTTTTAGAGTTTTCTATAACATGAGCCAGCCCCCCCAATTTTTTTTAATTGGCTTCACCCACGGCATACAGAGTTTCCGGAGCCGGGGATCAAAGCTGAGTCACAGCAGTAACCAGAGCCACAGCAGTGACAATGCTAGATCCTTAACCCTCCAAGCAACCTGGAAACTCCAGTTTTCTGTTACGTGAGGCAAAATTTTCTCTTTAGCTGGAGACTTTTTAAGTTGGATTTTTCCCCCCTTGAAGCCAGAGTTCTGGCTGATGGAGATGCATAAGGCTTTTGCAGGTGAAAAATAATGAGAAAAGAGGCACTCCGAGGTGGAAGATGGCATTTACAGAGGACTGGAGATGTGAGAAAGCATAGCTGGTGTGGCTAGCTGTACTATCTGCATACAATAGTGTTGGCAGTAGGTTGCAGGCCGGTAGAGGGGTCTGAACTCAGTTTGAAAAATCGAGTGTCTATTCAGTGGGAGTTACCAAATTTTTTTTCTTCTTCTTTTAACAGCTGAACCTGAGACATATGGAAGTTTCCAGGCTAGGGGTCTAATCAGAGCTGCAGCTGGGGGCCTAGGCCACAGCAAGGGTGGGATCCTAGCCACGTGTGCGACCTGCTGGCAGCTCGCAGCAACGGCCGAAGATCTTTCACCCACTGAGCGAGGCCAAGGATCAAACCTGCATCCTCAGGGACACTATGTCCGGTTCTTAACTCATTGAGCCACAGCTGGGACTTTTTTTGCCACCAGATGTTCTTAATCAAGGCAGTTCTGCAGTAAGTGGGTAAATGAGTGTATTTGCCTCAGACTTGCTAAACAGGTGCCGGTGAGGAAATTGAGTTTTAGAAACAGCGGCCACAAAGGGGTCCCAGAGACAGTGTGAACTCAAGCTCTAAGCTCACCGAGAGCTTTCGAACTACAACTTCCGGCATGCAAGGCGAGCGACTCCTTGTCCCTTGTGATTTGCCCCGGCTCCCAGCCTGATGATTGGTCGGATGCGCTGCTTGTCATACCAAAGTAGGGTTCTGAATGGCCGAGTTCCTCAAGGAGCTTGGAGCTCCAGGCCCGTGGGTTCCAGCGCTGCGCTCCCGCCGGCAACATGGTGAGCCGGCATCTCCTAGAGTGGGGGCGGGGGGGGGCACCCTGAGGGCCCGGGGTTCCGCCAAGGGGATCCCAGGAGACACTGAGGAGACGGGGAACCTTGTGTGGGGGTTGAGTGAGTCTGAGGAACTCTGGGTCGCGCTGAGGGCATGTGTCGCTCTCTGGGGTCAGGATCTCGCTGCGGGACCTGAGGGGTTCAGGGATTGTGCGACGGGAACTGGAAGGCTCTGAGCAATTCTGGCTTCTGACAAGTCCCTGGCGGGCCCTCTAGGCGCCTGCGGTTCTGCTGAGGGGGGGTCCCATGGAAGGTGCTGGGGATCTGAACACATTCAGAGCCCCGCGAGGGAGATCTAGGGTCCTGCTGGGGCCCACTCTGGGGACGTTGTGCTGCGGGAGCCGTGGGGGCCGCGCTGACAGGGTCCATCGGGGGTCCCTCCACTGTGAGGTGTGTGGAAGGACCAGGGCGAATCCTTAGATGAGGGGGCCGTTGCGAGGGGATCTGGCTTCAGAGCAGGTGAGGATCCCAGAATTGGAGACAGCACAGTTGGAACTCTCAGGTCTCATGCAGTTCTGGGTGCAACCCATTGCATTTATTCTTCAAGCTTAGCCTGGCCCGTGTGGCCTGGGCTGGTGCCAGAAGAGGGAGGAGACACACACCCCCTCCCCAGCCCCGAGTCTGGACTGGACAGGGGGAAAGATAGGCTGGAGGGGCCGAGAAGGCGGCCTCACCTCGACTGGGTTGGGGCTGGGCGTCCCGGAGAAGGGAGGTTGTAGCTGAGTCTGACGTAAGAGCATCGATGGAGCTGGTTGATGAAAATGGACTAGTTCCAGGCCCCGGTTGGGACGCTGTGAAAAGTGAGCGGAAGGGCTCTCAGGGACAGGATGGAGGAAAGTCCCATTGATGTTTGTTACTTGGCAGGATTCTGGGATTCCGGGATCCTAGATCCTTTGAAGGGGCTTTAAACAGAGAAGGGATATAGGGCTGATGGGAGGTTCCAGAAATTTTTGGAGACCTGCAGCGCACGGACCCAGAGACTGGAGGCTAATGGGGGTGGCCCTGGACAGACCTTTGGGGCCACAGGTGGAGGATGCACGCCTGCCTTCCCGCTTCCCTTCTCTGCCTCCTTCCATCCATCCTCCTGAAGCCTCTACTTCTCCCGCCCTGCCTCTCCCTCGCCTTCCTTCCGTCCTTCCTTTCCTAGGTGTTGGGACCACAGTTTGAACCATAGATCTCCTCCTTGGGAAGCTGTCCGAGGGTAATGGGGTCAGCGATGGAGAGCCCAGGGCTCCAGGAGGGCCTCTGAGGGGGCTGCCGGGGGTGGGGGGAGAGCCGGGCAGTGAGACCCGAGCTGGGTCTGCCGGGCTTTGAGAGCTGAGGAGCGGAGTTGAACATTTCCTATGAGACTGGGAAGGACCTGGGCCGCCTGGAGGAGCCGACGGTCGTGCCCGCGGGGCTGCTGGGTGGGTGCTGGGGCCTCCAGGGAAGGGCCTGGAGGAGGCATGGTCTTCCGGCTCAGCAGAGAGGTCTTGACCGCAGGGGCGGCAATGCTGGAGTCGTGCTGGGCTGGGTCGGTGGTGAAAACCCTGCCAGGACACAGGTCACAAGAGAGAGGCAGCTGGAGAGCAGCTGCTGGAAGGTGGTGGGTTTCCTGGGAAAGAGTAGAGGCGGGGGTGGGGTGGTCCTAAGAGGAAGGGCGGGGCCACTTAGAGGGTCCGCCCACTGGGCTGGGAGGGGCCCAGCTTCCGTTAGCGCTATTGGTCATTAATGCCGGCTAGCCAGTCGATGCTTGGCTGGGAGGGAGGATGAGCAGAGATCTGAAAGATAGCAGCCCAGCCTTATTACTGAAAAAACGATCCCACTGGGAGTTCCCATCTTGGCTCAGAGGTTAATGAATCCGACTAAGAACCATGAGGTTGCGGGTTCGATCCCTGGCCTTGATCAGTAGGTTAAGGATTTCGGCGTGGCCGTGAGCTGTGGTGTAGGCTGCAGAGGCGGGCTTGGATCCCTGCGTTGCTGTGGCTGTGGTGTAGGCCCGCAGCTATAGATCCGATTAGAGCCCTAGCCTGATGAACCTACATATGCCGCGGGTACGGCTCTAGATAAGGCAAAAAGACAAAAGAAAAAAAGATCCCCGTCTCAGTTTACAAGTCACAGGCCTAGAGAAAATGTCCTTACTAGTCGGTTCTTTTAATGAAGGATTGATTTCTCAGCTGTCATTTTGAATTACAGCACTAGGCCCGAGAGCCATCACACTTGAGCTTTTCTTTCTTTTTTTCTTTTTCTTTTCTCTTTTTTTTTTTTTTTTGCTTTTTAGGGCCGCATCTGAGCATGTGGAGGTTCCCAGGCTAGGGGTTGAATCTGAGCTGTAGCTACTGGCCTCCGCCAGGGATGGAACCCTCATCCTTTCGGATATTAGTTGGGTTCGTAACCACTGAGCTGTAACGGGGAACTCCGAGTTTTTCCTATTAAAGTTAGCTTATTTTTGACTGATTAAAGGATAATTTTAATAATTAGTTTTAATATTGTAATCTTTATTCATTTTAGTTAATTATAAACCATAATACTAGCATTAATATTGAGCACTTAATATTACATAATTACTGATAGCAAATTGGTATTTACTGCATTTAAGCAGGAAAACCCAGATTCAGCTTCAGACTGAGTACCACAAATATTTCTTCTAAAATGTTTTTTTTCTTTTTTTCTTTTTGGTCTTTTTGTCTCTAGGGCCGCACTCGCTGCACATGGAGGTTCCCAGGCTAGGGGTCCAGTTGGAGCTGTAGACGCCGGCCTTCGCCACAGACACAGCAACGCGGGATCCGAGCCGCATCTGCGACCTACACCACAGCTCACGGCAACGCCGGATCCTTAACCCACTGAGCGAGGCCAGGGATCGAACCCGCGTCCTCCTGGATACTAGTGGTGTTCGCTAACCGCCGAGCCCCAATGGGACCTCCTCTTCTAAAATGTTTTAAAATAAGCCTATGGGGGAGTCGTTGTGGCTCAGCGGTAAGGACCCCGACTAGTATCCATGAGGATGCAGGTTCAATCCCTGGCCTCACTCAGCGGGTTAAGCGTCCGGCGTTGCCCATGAGTTGTGGTGTAGGTCGCAGATGAGGCTCCGATCCCGGGTTGCCGTGGTTGTGATGTAGGCTGTCAGTTGCAGCTCTGATTTGACCCCTAGCCAGGGGGACTTCCATATGCCTCCAGTGCAGCCCTGAAAAGAAAAAGAAAAAAAAACAACAGAAAAAAAATTCCTAATTTAAAAAAGTAATACCACTCAAATGTGTAAGTCTTTGTCCTGAAACAGGCAGTGGCCAGAAACAGCTTTCCTCGTTGGTGGATTACAAAGGAAGGGAGAGGGAGAGAGAGTGATTTAAATTATCAAGGGTAGGAGTTCCCGTCGTGGCTCAGAGGTTAATGAATCCGACTAGAAACCACGAGGTTGCAGGTTCGATCCCTGGCCTTGCTCAGTGGGTTAAGGTTCCGGCGTTGCGGTGAGTTGTGGTGTAGGTCGCAGACGCGGCTCGGATCCAGCGCGGCTGTGGCCTAGGCCGGTGGTCTAGACCCCTAGCCTGGGAACCTCCATGTGCCGCGGGTGCGGCCCAAATAAATAAATAAATAAATAATCAAGGGTAATGAGAGCGACTTGGGGGACGCAGCCACCAGGGTGACTGCTGAAGCTGGAAGCTCACCCCAGATTTTGTAGCTGCGTGGGTGGGTCCGTGGCGGGCGAGCTGCTTTCATGGGGTATGCCCAGCTTCTGGCAGGTGCCCAAGGTGCTGACAGTCCATGAGAAGCCAAATAGGAATCCCCGCCCCCCATTTCCAGATGAGGAAACTGTAGCTCGGGGAGATGGACAGCTTAAGTCCTCAGCAGAGGTGGAAAGTGAGCCCCAGGATCTGCTCCACCGTATGCTCCCCAGCCAGGTGGTGGGGAGGGACCCGCGCTTTGCTGGGGGCTCCCAGGGTTGGGTCTGAGCCCACCCCAGGTCCTTCCCCCGCCCCCCGAGCTGCAGCTGGAGCCAGGGAGGCCCTCCCTCCCCGACCTGATCCCAGCGTGTCTATAAGAGCCCGGCACTGCCCCTCACATCTCCTCCCCTGCAGGCGGTCCTTGGAGTGCAGCTGGTGGTGACGCTGCTCACCGCCACCCTCATGCACAGGCTGGCGCCACACTGCTCCTTCGCGCGCTGGCTGCTCTGCAACGGCAGGTGAGCCACACCTCCTCCCGGAACAGTGGGAGGGGCCCCAGGAGCCCCGCCCTCCCTGGCTTTCCCAAGCCCCACCTCACACCCTGCCTGGGGAGTGTTTTTTTTTGTTGTTGTTGTTTTTTGTTTTGGGTTTTTTTTTGTTTTTGGGCCGCACCCGCGGCATATGGAGGTTCCCAGGCTAGTAGTCTAATCGGAGCTACAGCTGCTGGTCCACGCCACAGCCACAGCAACATGGAATCCTTAACCCACTGAGCGAGGCCAAGGATCGAAACCACAACCTCATGGTCCCTAGTCGGATTCGTTTCCGCTGAGCCACGATGGGAACTCTTTCTCTCTCCTTTTTTTTTCTTTTTTAAACAACTTTGAGACGCAATTGACAAATATTTGCAGCACACAGCTGGAGCGATTCTGACAGACTGTAAGCAGCACGGAGCCGGGGAGCCGGTCTCCATACTCAGAAAAACAACTGCTTCCCCCCACTCCTGCTCCTCTTCCTGCTCTGGCTGTAGATCTGTTTCCTGAAATCCTTTTGGTCCCGGTTTGGGGCTCAGACCCTTTCTGAGAGTCTGGTGGAAATTGTCAGCTTTCTCTCCAGGACAATGCGCGTGCCAGTTCCACCTGCAGAATTACCCAGCAGCATTTGGGGTGTCCAGGACCCCTGTGACACACCCCTAACCACCCCTAGCCACCTCCCTGGCTTTCCCATGGTCCTTACCCATCGTGTCCCCAGGCTTTGGGGGGCCAGGCTTCCCTTTGACTACGGTCCCAAGCGTTGAGGTTCACTGCTCTGATTCTCCCCCTCCCCTGCCTGTCTTTATCCTCAGCCTCTTCCGATACAAGCACCCTTCCGAGGAAGAGCTTCGGGCCCTGGCCGGGAAGCAGAGACCCAGAGGCAGGAAGGAGCGGTGAGTGAACCCCCAGGCTCAGGTGTGGGGCTCCCTTCCGTGGGAGGCCCTGAGGGTCCGGGGCCTGCCCTGCCCTCTTCCGGGTGCCGCTCTGCGCACAGGAAAACTGGGGACATCCCAGGCTGAGGAGATGGTCCCTGTCATTCATTGGTTGGCATCTAATGCTCTTTTTTTTTTTAATTTTTTTTTTGTCTTTTTGCCTTTATGTAGAGCCGCACCGCGGCATATGGAGGTTCCCAGGCTAGGGGTCTAACAGGAGTTGTAACCACCGTCCTACGCCACAGCCACAGCAATGCCAGATCCGAGTCGTGTCTGCAACCTACACCACAGCTCATGGCAACGCCGGATCCTTAACCCACTGAGCAAGACCAGGGATCGAACCCGCAACCTCATGGTTCCTAGAAGGATTCGTTAACCACTGCGCCACGAAGGGAACTCCCCTGATGCTCTTTGGAAGTTTGCTCTGGGTCAGCCCGGTGGGTGTGCGGAGGACACCCCGCCTGGGGGAGAAGGTGCCTGCTAGGCCAGCCCCTCCTGTGCTCTGAGGGTGACGCCGCAGAGCCTCCCGGGCTGGGGCGGGCTGTCCTGGCTTCCCAGGGAGGGGAGGACAGAAGACGCTGCTCTGACACGCCCCCCCCCACCTCTCCCCAGGTGGGCCAATGGCTACGGTGAGGAGAAGCCGTTATCTGTGCCCCGGGACACCCCATTCCAGCTGGAGACCTGCCCGCTGACAGCCGTCGATGCCCTCGGTAACAGCCCGGCTGGGTCCGCGACGCCCCTCCCTTGGCCCCCATCCCGGCGGGGCTGGCGGTGGGAGCATCGCGGGCAGGCTGAGCTGGGGGACTGAGCTGCGCGCTGCCCGCAGTCCTGCGCTTCTTCCTGGAGTACCAGTGGTTTGTGGACTTCGCCGTGTACTCGGGCGGCGTGTACCTCTTCACGGAAGCCTATTACTACGCGCTGGGCCCCGCCAAGGAGACCAACATCGCCGTGTTCTGGTGCCTGCTCACCGTCGCCTTCTCTGTGTATCCTTCCCCTTGGCTCTCCAGGTCGGGGAGGCAGTGGCGTGTGGAAGCTGGACCCGAGGTTCCTTGTGTCCCCGAAACTGGTATATTGGTTATCGACCGCTGTGCCATCAACTCCCGCAAAACTCCGTGGGGGTCAAGCAGGTGCTTTTTTGTTCTCCCCGAGGCCGGGCTCAGCTGGGTTGCACCATCTCTGCTCCAAGTGGTCCTGCCCTCCAGCAGGCTGGAGCAAGCTTCCTTACCACAGCGGCCAGGAAGGACAGGGCGGTGCTGCAGCTCCTCTGAGGCTTTGCCTAAAGCTGGCCTGCTCCATCCCTGTGCAATCTCTGGATCCAAGTAAGTCAGCGTGCCGGCACAGAGGCAGGCAGACTGCTCCTCCGTGATTTTTTTTTTATTATGCTGCCTAGAGAGAGCAGAGGCAAAACAGACTTGGAAGACCCAGGTCAGACAAAATGTCCTTGCGGAATGGGCTTTCCGAGAACGGAGGTTCGTTTTGAAGCCCACACTGATTCCTGATAAGCGCCAGGAGCATCTTGCAGGGCAGACTGGAGAAGGTGCCTTGTTTCCGTTCCTCTGATAGCGTTTCAGAGGAATGGAAAACTTTTTTTTTGTCTTTTTGCCTTATCTAGGGCCGCACCCACGGCATATGGAGGTTCCCAGGCTAGGGGTCTAACAGGAGCTGTAGCCGCCGGCCTTCGCCACAGCCACAGCCACAAGGGATCCGAGCTGCGTCTGTGACCTTCACCACAGCTCACAGCAACGCCGGATCCTTAACCCACTGAGCAAGGCCAGGGATCGAACCCGCAACCTCATGGTTCCTAGTCGGATTCGTTAACCACTGAGCCACGACGGGAACTCCTCAATCCACTTCTTTGTGCTCTGGGGTTGGAGGGATCCCTGACTGGGGTGGGGAATGGGTGACGTGTCACCACAGGCACCTGAGGCCTCCTTAGCCCTGTCCCCAGCAAGGTGTTCCTGGCGGTGACCCGGCTGTACTTCAGCGCAGAGGAGGGAGGCGAGCGCTCCGTCTGCCTCACCTTCGCCTTTCTGTTCCTGCTCCTGGCCATGCTGGTGCAGGTGGTGCGGGAGGAGACTCTCGAGCTGGGCCTGGAGCCAGGTAGGTGCTGTCGGGGGCCTGGGGGCGCCCCCTCCATCACTGGCTTGTGTAAGCTGGTGAAGGTGGGGTTTAAGTGGCTTGTCCCACCTGCACACAGTAGGTGGAGGAAGGGACCCCTGGGGCCTGAACAGTCTCCATGGGTGCTTGCCACCCTAGGTGCCCCTTTGGGCTTTGAGGATGACGGGAAGTCCTCACTGTCACTGATGGACACCTGTGGCTGTACCTTCACATGGACACTTCTTTCCCCTTCCAGTCTGCCCTCTACCCAGCGGCCGCAGTGACTTACTATTTATTTATTCTAAAAATACCGGGGAGGAGTTCCCTTTGTGGTGGAGCAACCTGAGAACCCAGCTAGTATCTGGGTTCGATCCCTGGTCTCACTCAGTGGGTTAGGGATCCAGCATTGCCACAGGCTGTGGGGAAGTTCTGGAGATGCAACTCGGATCTGGCGTGGCTGTGGCTGGAGCCTAGGCCGGCGCTGCATCTCCGATTCGACCCCTAGCCTGGGAACTTCCTTATGCTGCAGGTTAAGAAAAAAGGGGGGGGGGATAGATAAATGGTATAAAAAATAATTGGAGCTTGTCTCTATATGCTACATACAGTAACAGTATGTTATAGCAACACAGTAAACTTCATACTACATTTTGTAACAGCTGTACAATATTTCACTTAATGGATTTTTTTGTGATTATTTAACCAGGCCCCAATTTATGGACACATTTAAGTCTTTCTGCTATTAAATGTTGTTACACCAAACCACGTTGTTATACAATGTTGTACAAGAACAGCCTTGTGTCTGTGACCCTGCAAGAAAGTACATTTTAATAACTTTGCAGAGGAGTTCCCCGTGCAGCAGAAACGAATCCGACTAGGAACCATGAGGCCTTGCTCAGTGGGTTAAGGATCCGGCATTGCCGTGACATGTGATGTAGGTCGCAGATGCGGCTCGGATCCCGTGTTGCTGTGGCTGTGGTGTAGGCTGGTAGCAACAGCTCTGATTACACCACTAGCCTGGGAACCTCAACATGCCACGGGTGCGGCCCTGGAAAGACAAAAAAAAAAAAGATGGGTTCCGTTAATAAATAAATAAATAGCATTGGAGAATTGCCCTTCAGGAAGATATGTATAAACATCTCTGGAGTTCCCATCATGGCTCAGTGGTTAACGAATCTGACTAGGAACCATGAGGTTACAGGTTCGATCCCTGGCCTTGCTTAGTGGGTTAAGGATCCGGCGTTGCCGGGAACTGTGGGTGTAGGGTGCAGATGCGGCTCAAATCCTTAACTCAATAATTGGGGCCAGGGATCGAACCTGAGTCCTCATGGATACTACTAGTCAGGCTCGTTTCCGCTGAGCCACAAAGGGAACTCCCCCATATTTCAATTTTTTTAATTATATATTACATATATATATATACGAATAAATATATAAATTACAAAACCAAATAATGTAAACACTAATGAACCCACCTATCTCATTCAGTAGGCTGCCTTTTAGTTTTGTTGATAGTTCCTTTGCTGTGCAAAACCTTTTTAGTTTGATGTAGCCCCTATTTATTCATTTTTGCTTTTGTTTGTCTTGCCTGAGGATACATGATTCAAAAAAACATTGCTAAGACCAAAGTCAAAGAGCATGCTGTCCATGTTTTCTTCTAGGAGTTCTGTAGTTTCATGTCCTATATCTAAGTCTTTAATCCGTTTTGAGTTCATTTTTGCATATGATATGAGAAAGGAGTACACTTTGATTTCTTTGCATGCAGCTGTCCAGTTTTCCCGGCACCGTTTGTTGAAGAGGCTGTCCTTTCCCCATTGTGTATTCTTGCCTTTGTTGTAGATTAAATTGAGCCCCTATATGTTCTTGATTAACATAAATTCCCTGCCTCTCTGTGTCCAATAAATTCAAATGTCCATCTTTTCTAACCCCCCCCCGACATATCAGTCATTAAAGGGTCAATCTCCCTGTGGATTGGTGGAAGTCTCAGTTTCTCCAGGTAATTCTGTCCGTGTTTTCCGTATACATTTTGAGGCTAAATGACAAGCTGTTTTACAAGTTTAAAATTGCTACATCTTCCTGGCAGATCAGCCATTCTTTCATGATGTGTTGACCCTTTCTGAGTCTAGTAATACTTCCATCTTGGTTTAGTTTGTCTGGTATTAACATAGTCTTTCCAGTTCTTTCCTTCCTTTTATTTTTTTTTTCTTTCTTTTTTGGCCACCTCACAGCATGTGGAGTTCCTAGGCCAGGATCAGATCCGAGCTACACTTGCAACCTGTGCTTATTTGACTGTGGCAACAATGGATCCTTTAACCCACTGTGCTGGGGCAGGGATCGAACCTGTGTCCTCGTGCTGCACAGATGCTGCTGACCCCATTGTGCCACAGCAGGAACTCCATTCCTGCTTTTTTCTTTCTTTCCTTTTTTTTTTCCTGGTCTTTTTAGGGCTGCACCTGAGGCATACGGGAGGTTTCCAGACTGGAGGTCGAATCAGAGCTGCAGCTACAGGCCTACACCCGCAGCCACAGCAATGCCATATCGGAGACGCGTCTGCGACCTACACCACAGCTCACAGCAATGCCGGATCCTCAACCCATTGAGTGAGGCCAGGGGTCGAACCCGCATCCTCATGGATCCTAGTGAGATTCATTTCCACTGAGCCATGACAAGAACTCCTTTTCCTCCTTTTTTCTTTTCAAACCAGAATCCTCATGGATACTAGTTGGGTTCTTAGTCTTCTGAGCCACACAAGATCTCTCTTCTTTTTACTTTTATTTTTAAATAAAAATTTTTTTGGCCTTTTTTTTTTAGGGCTACACCCAGAGCATATGGAAGTTCTAGGGGTCGAAGCAGAGCTACAGCTGCCAGACTGCACCACAGCCACAGCCACATAGGATCTAAGCCATGTTTGCGAACTGCATCACAGCTCACAGCAATGCTGGATGCCCAACATCCCTTCTTTTTTATTTTTTTATTTTTATTTTTTTTAATTAATGGATTTTATTTCAATTATAAGTGTACATAAATCATCACAAGTCAATTTTACAGATTTTGTATCCCAAATCCCCAGTGCATCCCCCCACCCCCCAGATTGTCTTATTTGAAAAACCAAGGTTTTCCAAAGTCTGTGAGTCATTGTCTGTTCTGTAAGAAGTTTCATTGTATCTTTTTAGTTTCCACATGTAAGCCGTAGCATTGGGTGTTGCTGTCTAATTGTCTGACTGGTTTCACTTCGCATGATAATTTCTAAGTCCATTCATGTTGCTATAAATGTTGGTAATTTGTTCCTTTTAATGGCTGAGTAACATTCCATTGTGTGTATGTACCATATCTTCCCTATCCACTCTTCTGTCGATGGGCATTTAGGTTGTTTCCATGACCTGACTATTGCATAGAGTGCTGCAATGAACACTGGAGTACATGTTCCCTTCTTTTTTAAATTGAGATATAATTGGAGTTCCCACGTATAACAGTGGGTTAAGAATCCGTAGCGGTTTGGGTCTCTGCAGAGGTGCAGGTTTGTTCTAGTGACCTCGTGTTGAGGTATGTGTACGTATCTGGATATTTTCAGTCAATCTGACAGTCTGTATCATTTAACTGCAAAGTCTAATCCACTTACATTTATTATGATTTCTGACATAGCTGGCCTTGTTTTTGCTATCTTACATTTTCACTTTACATTTGTTCCTTTTCTGTTGTTGCTGTTGACACTGGCTGCCAGCTCAAGTGTCCTCCATTTTAGGTGATCTGTTATAACTTCTGACTGCTTTGTGATCTCTTAGTTTTTGGTATTCTGCAGTTTCACCACAGTGTGTCTAGGTATGGCTTTCTTTGTATTTAATCTGGTTTTCTATATTTGGTGTGTATCATCCATTCTGCAGAAATTTCAGTCGTTCTCTTCCAATATCTCTTATATCTTTCCCTTTTTTTTTTGTCTTTTTAGGACTGCTCCTGTGGCATATTGAGGTTCCCAGGCTAGGGGTCTAATTGGAGCTGTAGCCATCGGCCTTCGCCACAGCCACAGCAACGCGGGATCCGAGCCTCATCTGCCACCTACACCACAGCTCATGGCAACGCCGGATCCTTAACCCACTGAGCAAGGCCAGGGATTGAACCTGCAACCTCATGGTTCCTAGTCTGATTCATTAACCACTGAGCCACGAAGGGAACTCCTCCTTGTTTTTTTATTTTTTAACCCTCCTTATTTCTTAATCTCCCTCCATATTTCCCACCTTCTTATCTTTCTGAGTTAGAATCTGAGTGGTTTCTTCAGATCCAATTCATTAGTTCCTCCTTTGGCTGTTTCTAATATGCTTTTTAACAACCTATGATTTCGATAATTATATTTTCCCTTTGAACGAGCTTAATTGATTCCTTTGCCAATCCATCTGGTTGTCTGCAGTAGTCTCATGTCCCCTGTTCTGTGATTCCACTTTTATTTGCCTCAGTCATTTCACATAGAATTTGATAATCCCGATTTCTGAGGTCCTTGGGAGTCTACACTTGTTTTTTTGTGTTTTTCCTGCTGGGTCGCCTTTATGGTGATTTGTCTCCTTGTGTGTTTGGTGATGTTGGTTGTGAGCTCAAATTTATTTGCTTTTACTCTGTGGAAAATGTGGGGGCCTGAACTGTGAATTGTTTCTAGGACTTTAGTTTTCTCCTGAAACCCTCCAGCTTCCAGGAAGCTCAGACTCAGTGCCCTCCACCTCCATGTCTCCCAGTCCAGTCAAGGGTGTCTGCCTAGCCCATTCTACCGAGTTGTACACAACTGGAGAACAAAATCATCCTCGTGCTTGTTACAGGGCCTGGCTGAAGCTAGTACATTCCTACCTGGGGAGGCAAAGGATGTCGGATGTCTTGGGCGAGGTGGGGACAGAATGGGCCCTGAGACCCCAGGGGTCCACTGGACACCACCTTCTCTTTGTTTTTCCCAGGCCTGGACAGTATGACCGAGAACTTGGAGCCACTGCTGAAGACACAGGACCTGGACTGGGCGTGAGTCCTGAGAAAGGAGGGGGAGCAGGGCAGGCTGCCACCTGCAGGCCTGACGCTGACCTGCCACAGGGATCCCCTAACCCTTCTCTTTTCTCCAGTCTTCCTCTGGTCAAGCTGGTCATCCGTGTGGGGCTGGCGGTGGTAGGCTCCATGCTGGGCGCCTTCCTCACCTTCCCAGGCCTGCGTCTGGCCCAGACCCACCAGGATGCGCTGACCATGTCCGAAGACCGGCCCGTGCTGCAGTTACGTGGGGGATCGGGTGGGTGCGGGGTTAGGGAGCCGGGGCGGGGAGCGGGGCGCTGGGGAGATGGTGGGTGCCCAGGCCTACTCGCTCTGCACCCTTGCCCCCAGGCTCCTCCTGCACACCAGCTTCCTGTCCCCCCTGCTCGTCCTGTGGCTCTGGACCAAGCCCATTGCGCGGGACTTCCTGCACCAGGCTCCCTTTGGGAGCACTACGGGCTCTCTGTGCGTACGGGGCTGCGGCTGGGAGGCGCGGCGGGTGGGGCCCCCTCTGGGTAGTCCCGTCTCAGAGGCTGAGGGAGAAGCCGAGGGTCCTGGGGGAGGGTCCTGAGGCGGAGGGCGGCCTCGCTAGCCCCCTCGCTCCTCTCGGCACAGGCTGTCGGACTCGGCTTTCGACTCCCTGCGCCTCTGGGTGCTGGTGGCACTGTGCCTGCTGCGGCTAGCGGTGACCCGGCCCCACCTGCAGGCCTACCTGTGCCTGGCCAAGTCCCGCGTGGAGCAGCTGCGGCGGGAGGCTGGCCGCATCGAGGCCCGCGAGATCCAGCGGCGGGTACCCGCGGCGCCCCGGGCAGGGAGGCGGGAACCTGGGGCTCTGGGCGGAACTCCCTGTCCCTCGGGGGTGGGGTTACCCGGACCCCGAAGGTCCCTGGCTGCAGCCACTGCTACCTGCCCACCAGGTGGTGCGGGTGTACTGCTACGTGACGGTTGTGAGTCTGCAGTACCTGACGCCGCTCATCCTCACCCTCAACTGCACGCTGCTACTCAAGACGCTGGGTGAGAAGAACCTACCTGGGCGGGGGGCGGAGCCTGAGGTGGGGAACCGAAGGGTAGGGGCGGAGCCTGGGGTGGGGCCCGAGGGGGCAGGGCGGAGCCTGAGGTGGGGGACCGAAGGGTAGGGGCGGAGCCTGGGTGGGGCGCTAAGGAGGGCGGGGAAAGGCAGGGCCTGGGGCGGGGCCCGAAGGGGGCGGGGCGGGGCCCGGAGGGGCGGGGGTGGGGCCGGAAGGGTGCAGACAGGTGAGGGTCAGCATAGGTGGGAGTCTCTGCTGCCGGTACTTCCACCCATTCCTTCCTCGATCCTCCTCCTCTCGCAGGCGGCTACTCCTGGGGCCTGGGCCCGGTTCCCCCGCTGTCCCCGACACTATCCTCAGCCCGTGATGGCCCGGTTGGCCCGGAGGAGGATGAGGCCCAGCAGACTGCGGCCCTGATCGCGGGGGCCGTGGGCAGCCTGCTCACGCCCCTCTTCCTCCGCAGCGTCCTCGCCTTCCTCATCTGGTGGGTCGCCGCCTGCCAACTGCTCTCCAGCCTCTTTGGCCTGTACTTCCACCAGCACCTGGCAGGCTCCTAGCCGCCTGCAGATACTCCTGAGGTCCCAAGCTCTGGTCCTGGGCCAGCGGGACACGGGTCGCCCCCTCAGTGTCCCAGGTGCAAGGCGGCCCTGAGGGTCCCTGCTGTGCTCGCTGTGCCAGTTCCCTTCACCGCAGTGCCTGAGCCTGTGGCCGCCACCCCTCCCCGGACCTAGAGCTTCTGCCTCAAAACTGACTCCGCAGGCAGGGGGTCCCAGGGCCAGCCATTGTTCCCAGATTGCATGTGCACGGTTTGACTGCAGGGTGGTGAGGGTTGGGGGAGGCGGCCACTCTTCTAAACAAATAAAGGAGCCAGCTGCTTTTTACAAAAAGGATTCAGGGGTTCCCGGCATGGCTCAGTGGTTAATGAACCTGACTAGAATTCATGAGGTTGCGGATTCGATCCCTGGTCCCACTCAGTGGGTTAAGGATCCAGCATTGCTGTGAGCTGTGGTGTAGGTCGCAGACGCCACTCAGATGCTGCATTGCTGTGGCTGTGGCTGTGGCCAGCAGCTGCAGCTCCAATTCCACCCCTAGCCTGGGAACCTCCATATGCCCTGGGTGCGGCCCTAAAAAGACAAAAAAAAAAAAAAGGGATTCAAATGGGTTGGGAGGTGGCTTCCCACAGGCTCTCCGGATACCCGAGTGCACAGAGGGTGGGGGGTTGGGGACTTCCGTGCCCAGTGAAGGGAATGATGGAGGGAGAGCATAGCAAAGGCCTGGGAGGAAGAAGCGAAAAGGGGGTGAGAAGAAATGTACAGTGAGAAGTGAGAGGAACGCCTGTCGAGGGAAGTTGAGCCTATGACGCGGGGGCAGGGGGCCATGGTGGCTACAGAGGGCCACTGGTATGGGGCGGGGGTTGCTTTTTTTTTTTAAACTGTTTCTATGGCCACCTAGTGGGAAACTGATGTGTGTGCGTGTATATTCAAACCTACAAGTTGTTAAACCAAATCCAGCTGAGGAAATTTTGTTTTCCCTTTTTCCCTCAGGGCTGCACCCATGGCATATGGAAGTTCCTGGGCTAGGGTTTGAATTGGAGCTGCAGCTTCTGGCCTACGCCATAGCCACACCAGATCCAAGCGGTATCTGCAACCTACACCACAGCTTGTGACAATGCTGGATCCTTTACTCACTGACTGAAGCCAGGGATGGAACCCGCATCCTCATGGGTACTAGTCAGGTTCTTCACCTGCTGCGTCACAGTGGGAACTCCCAGATGAGTAAATTTTAAAGATCAATGATTCCTGAATCAGGCTGTATCCAACCTAGCAGAAAGCAAGAAATTCTTGATGAGCTGTATAAAATGAAAGACTTTATAAGGCAGAAGGGAGCAGGAACAAGGAAGTTATGCTAGCAAAAAGCAGACTGGTTGTGGCTTGGTCACTGTCCTTCAGTGATGGCAGGGTATCTCAGGTAGACGACCTCACTAGTGCTGATCAGGCGATTTCTTTCTCTTTTTTTTTTTGTCATTTTAGGGCCACACCCGCGGCATGTGGAGGTTCCCAGGTTAGGGGTCTAACAGGAGCTGTAGCCGCCGGCCTTCGCCACAGCCACAGCAACACGGGATCTGAGCCGCGTCTGCGACCTACACCACAGCTCAGGGCAACGCCAGATCCTTAAGCCACTGAGCGAGGCCAGGGATCGAACCCGCAACCTTATGGTTCCTAGTCAGATTTGTTTCCACTGAGCCACGATGGGAACTCCGTTCAGGTGATTTCTGATTGACTGGTTTCAGAGGCCATTCCCGGGAGAGCTAAAACTGTCATTAAGTCTTGTCTTGGTGACATGCGCCTTAGCATAAGTGACTCCATTTTGAGCCTGTTGTTTTTTTCAAAATGTAAATTGTGTGATCTTTTAGCATGTGTAAAATGTATATTAAGAATAAAAAAGATAAGGTGTTTCCTGTGGGGCAGTGTCCTCAGTGTCTGGTGCTGTCACTGCAGTGGCTCTGGTTGCTGCTATGATGTAGGTTTGATCCCTGGCTCGGGAACCTCCGTGTACTACTAATGCAGCCAAAAAAGAAAAAGAATAAAAGCGTAGGAGTTTCCATGGTGGTGCAGCGGAAATGAATCCAACTGGTATCCATGAAGATGTGGTTAGATCCCTGGTCTCAGTCAGTGGGTCGGGGATCCGGCATTGCCATGAACTGTGGTGCAGGTCACAGATGTGGATCAGTTCCCGCGTGGCTGTGGCTGTGGCTGTGGTGTAGGCCAGCAGCTGTAGCTCCGAATGGACCCCTAATCTGGGAACCTCCACATGCCACCAGTGCGTCCCTAAAAAAGACAAAAATAAAATAAAACAGGTAAAGCTGAATTCAGTAGCCCGGACAATGTCATCAAGAATCCAATTTTCTCTGCTCACCTCTGCTCTGCTCTGCTTTTTCTTCCTTTTTTTGGGGGGGGAGTGGGGGCCGCACCTGCAGCACACAGAAATTCCTAGGCTAGGGGTTGAACTGGAGCTTCAGCTGCCAGCCTATGCCACAGCCACTATGTAGGATCCAAGCTGCATCTGTGACCTACACCACAGCTCATGGCACTGCTGGATCCTTAACCTACTAAGCAAGGCCAGGGATTGAACCTGCGTCCTCATGGACACTAGCTGGGTTTGTAACCCACTGAGTCACAATGGGAACTCCCATCTTCTTTTTGTTTTTGGTCATGCCCATGGTATGTGGAAGTTCCCAGGTCAGGGTTTAAACCTGTGCCACAGCAGCAACCCAAGTCACCGTAGTGACAACACCAGGTCCTTAATCTGTTGAGCCACAGAAGAACCCCTCTCCCAGCTCTGCTTCCTGCAGTGGCAGCTTTACCTTGTGCCAATAACTAGCCCAGACTGGCGTTTCTTCCCCTGGAACCGGTGGGAGAGGAAGGTGCATGCTGAAGCTCTCCCTGGAAGAGGCTAGGAAACATCTTCGAGAAATGGGGCTGACCAAAAATTGAGGTGGATAGAGTTCCCCTTAGGATGGAGTGGGTTAAGGATCTGGTGCCACTGCTGTGGCACAGGTTCGATCCCCGGCCGAGGAAATTCCACATGCTGAGGGTATGGCCAAAAAGAAAGGCAAGGAGTTCCTGATGTGGCACAGCAGAAACGAATCCGACTAGTATCCATCAGGATGCGGGTGCGATCCCTGGCCTTGCTCAGTGGGTTGGGGATCCGGCGTTGCCCTGAGTTGTGGTGTAGGTCTCAGACGCGGCTTGGATCCCGCTGTGGATCCAGCATGGCTGTGGCTGTGGTGTAGGTTGGCAGCCTGGGAACCTCCATAGGCTGCGAGTGTAGCCCTAAAAAGCAAAAAAAAAGACAAAGGAAAACAAAAAAGAAATTGAGGTAGGTGTGCAGGGCAAGCTCAGCAGCCCTCAGGAGCCACAGCCATGTTGTCATGGCAACAGCTCACTAACAACCTAGCTGCTTATCAATCAATAAGGGCTGGGATCTCATCGCAGGCCATCCCCCAGGGAAACACTAAACTGCCGCTGAACAAGGAGGCTTTTCCGCTACACAGACTGATGTGCAAGACATTTAGCTGGCATTTAGCTGTAGAGTAGCTCTGTGGACCGTGCTGGCACTGTGCACACGCACGGGCACGCGCAATCACCCAGACCCCAGCAGCTCCCCTCCCTCCTGACCCCCATGTCCCCACACAAGGAGGTTCCTACCGCCGGCCTCTGGCTGGGTGGGCCCTACGAGTCTTTCCAGACGATGGGCTGCAGGTGAAGTGCGCCCAGTGGTCCTGGGAAACCTCTGGCGGCCTCGTGCTCCTGCCCCTGCGGTCTGAGATACGCTCGCCCAAAGTCCGGCATGGAGCAGACGCAGCCCATCCCCACCGATGTCCCCAAAGGGACAAGCGTGTGTGCACAGGTTCTCTCCGGAAGGAGACACGAGAAACTGGCAATGGGAGATGTCGCTGTGATGGGAAGAGAAGGCAGACACACACTTTCCCAGTAAAGTCCTTTGTGCAGCTGCAAATCCCAGCCAGCAATCTGGAGATCCCGCTGCGGCGCAATGGGTCAGCGGTGTCTCTGCAGTGACAGGGACACCGGTTCGATCCCTGGCTAAGGAAGTGGGCTAAGGATCCGGAGTTGCCGCACCTGTGGTGCTGGTTGCAACTCCATATGCCATGGGATGGCCAAAAAAGAAAAAAAAACCCATACAGCAATTATATATACATATGTAGCTTTTTAGGGCCACACTCGGCATATGGCTAGGGGTCTAATCGGAGCTACAGATGCCAGTCACAGCCACAGCAACGCCAGATCCGAGCCGCGTCTGCGACCTCCATCACAGCTCACGGCAACGCCGGACCCTTAACCCACTGAGCGAGGCCAGGGATCGAACCCACGGTTCCTAGTCGGATTCGTTTCTGCTGTGCCACAATGGGAACTCCAATATATTCTATTTTTTAATTTATTTTTATTTTTGTCTTTTTAGGGCCACACCCGCAGCATATGGAGGTTCCCAGGCTAGGGGCTGAACCAGAGCTGTAGCCACCAGCCTACACCACAGCCACAACAACGTGGGATCCAAACCGCGTCTGCGACATACACCACAGCTCATTGTAGTGCCGGATCCTAAACCCACTGAGCCAGGGATCGAACCCAAATCCTCATGGATACTAGTCAAATTCGTTTCTGCTGAGCCACGACGGGAACTCCAGCAATTATATTTTTAAAAAATTATTCAAGCTTTTATTCAAAAATCTGTCAAAGTAACTTCAACCATGTTTTTGGTTTATGGGGGGGGTGAGGGTCAGAGCTGAAGAAGCGACATGGGCGAGAGAAAAAGTCATTTTAATTTTTATTAAATATACTCTCTTGGCACAAATCTTTAAAATATATAAACATTATATATAAACAAAGGGTCTTCATGGCATCAAAATGTAACTCCAGACCAGGCCAGGCGATCAGCGAGAGGGGTGACTGCCAGGGGCTTGGGCCGGTTGTGTGCAGGGCTGGGGGTGGGAGCGCAGCTGTGCTGCTGAGGCCCGCTTGGCTGGGAGCCACCTTGGGGAGGCACACTGGGGCTGGCAACCCTGGGGGGACCCTCCCTGCTCCTGCCCAGCCTGCAGCTCAAAGGAGGGCGCAGCCCAACTGTCCACGTGGTCTCACCCGCCCGGGGCGGACCCTCAGTCCCCGCTGCTCTGGCCCAGAGAGCCCAGGGCCCCCCATTCCATCTCCCTGGGAGGGGCCCCCAGGTCTCCCCTGAGTGACGGGCAAGGCTGGGATGAGAGATGGGTTGGATGTGTACCCAACAGGGCTGCTTGGGTCCCCGGGAGCGGGAGTCTGGGGACAAGGCTGGGGCTGGCTGGTGGAAACATGCAGGAAGAACAGAAAGAGGGGGCCTCGCGCCCACAAGACTAAGGCAAGAAAAAACAGAAAAGGGACAGAATGAATGAAGGGAGGAAAGGAAAGTCACAACGGGAAAAGCGTGTGGCAGGAAACACCCCCTCTCAGACCCTTTCACGCATCGTGGCTACTGAGCCCGCTGTGAAAACCGACTCTCTGGGCCCCGTGGTCTTGGGGTCAGATCGGACTGGCGAGAGTTTACCGCATCTAGACCCAGGGCCAGACAAACGGAAAAACAAAACAAAAAAATCAAAATCCAAACGTCATTGTCATGAGGAAACAGGTATTTCCGAGTCCCTGTGACACCCGGTGGGCCCCAGGGGCGCCTCCTCTGTGAGACCAGCTCCCTGGGGTACCCTGACGCTTCTGAGCTTCCCACCTCCAGGCGAGACGCTGTCTTGGGGGGGTCTCGCTTTGGTGGGAGAATCAAGGCTGCCGGCTGCCTCCATATTCTCCAGTCACCGGAAACCAGACCACCCCACAGGCCTAAGACGGTCCCGGGTTCTAGCCAAGTAACCGCCCAGCTGAGGAGTCAGGGATGTGCCAGATGCCATGGGTCCCCCCCGCCCCCCCAGGAGTCCCCACACCTAGAGGCAGAGAGTCAGGGCCTGAGGCCGAGCCTCCACTGGTACAGCCAGCAGAGTGGGGACGGGAGCAGCCTGGCCGAGAGGAGACAATCTGGGCAGATGCTCCCAGGTTGGGGCTCAAACCCAAAGTCATGGCCATTCCTCACACCCTGTTGCCTAGAGGAGTCACGAGCCTCCCGGGACATCACAAACTAGGTGGAGGGGCCACAGACGGGAGGACCCACTCCCCCCCCCCCACCTCCCGAGAGGCTGGGATCTGGATAACACTCCTGGGAGAAGGCTGTTCCTTCTCCCTGGGGACGGAGGAGGCCTCGCGTCACCTGGGAAGCAGCGGAGAAGGCAGGAAAGGCGAGGTGGGCAGCGCGGGGTAAGAGGCTGCGTTTGTAGCCACAGCTGAGCAGAAGCCTGGTCTCTCCCCCTCTCTGGGGCTCCCCCTCCCCCTGCCCCCGAGCGCAGACTCGGAACAACCAGGGGCAGGCGGGGTCTGGCTCTGAGCCCAGCAGGGCTGGTCACTAGAGCCGAGAGTCTGTCCAAGGTCACAGAGCACACCAGGAGGCGGTGCTGACCACTCCTGACTCGACTCAGGGATTCAGGGCGTTCCAGAGAATTACCTCCGCGGGCAGCCCCAGCCCTGCTGAGACTGCTAGAGAAAAGCGCATGTGCCTCGGGCTCCCCAGTCCCGACAATGAACTTCAAGGGCCACGGCGTTCCCCTCAGACCCGTGCGCACCGAGCCCAGGCCCCTCAGGTCCCCCTGCTTGTTCCACAAGGCGCATCCGCACGGCGCCTGGGTGGAACCCGGCGCACCCTTGTTCCCTGGGCTCGGCGGTCCACCGCCAACTGAAGCTCGAGAGCGGTCGACTCCCCCGGCCCTAGCTCTGCAGGTGCCGCAGCAGGATCTGCATGAGGTCGAAGGTGGTGAAGCTGATGCCCACGGCGATGGGGCCCTTGAGCCAGTTCATGCTCAGGCCTTTGTAGAGGCCGCGCACCACGCCCTCCTCCCGCACGATGGCGCGCATGGTGCGCACGATGGAGGTGCGCTGGTGGCCCGTGACGCCGGCCGTCTGCATGCGCCGCCGCACCACGTCCAGCGGGTACGAGGCCGACTGCCCGATGAGGCCCGCGCAGGCCCCGAAGATCATGCGCTCGAAGGGGTAGGGCTGCGGGCGGCCGCTGTACTCTGCCGGGGGAGGGGCGGAAGGGGCCGTGAAGGGGCGCGCACCCAACCGCGCACTGCACCCACAGGCGCTGGCGCCCACCCTTGCACCCCTGCACCCCGCACTCACGGGCGCCCCGCAGCGTCACAGCTGCGATTCAAGACCTGACCCGCTTGCCTGGACCTTCCAACCCGGGCCATGGGCCTCCTTCCTTCCTTCATCTCCTGGTCACTCGTTTTTAGTCAGATTTGAGAAATAAAAGCTTTTTAAAAGGCAGAAGAGCGCAAAAAATCATACAACCGAGTCCACAGGCCCGGAACAAGCTCATATACCCAGTCTCTCGCTCCCTGTCTAGTAAAGAAAGAAAACACCGCAGCGGCCCGAGCCCTCTGCATTACCCATACCTCCCGTTGGGGGGCGCTGGAAGAGGAGCCGGTGGAGAGTAAAAGCCCAAGAAAAAACCATGGTCTCACACGCACACAAGGAGAGGAGCTCCTGAAAGTCGGTTGATCACAGAAAACCCCTGCAAACAGCCTCACGGCCTCCCAGCAGGGGCGGTCCCCCCCTCCACGGCTTAAAGTGTTTATCAGAGCTGTACTACTGGGAGGCACAGCTGCCCATTCGAGCTACTTCCCGTAACAAGCAAACGGCACAAAGGCTTGTTCCTGATACACATAGAGAAGGGTTTCCAACTGCGGTGAGGGGTCCAGTCCGCACTCCTAATGAGGCCGCAGGGAGCGCGGTCTGGGGGCCGGGAACAAGGGATCTCGGCTTCACCTGGAATATTTTCCTTTAACCAAAAAATATCCTGGAGTTCTCGTTGTGGCGCAGCGGAAACGAATCCGACTAGTATTCATGAGGACGCAGGTTTGATCCCTGGCCTCGCTCAGTGGGATAAGGATCCAGCGTTGCCGTGAGCTGCGGTGTAGGTCGCAGACGCAGCTTGGATCTGGCGTGGTTGTGGCTGTGGCTGTGACGTAGGCTGGCGGCTGTAGCTCTGATTCGACCCCTAGCCTGGGAATCTCCATATGCCGGAGGGTGCGGCCCTAAAAAGGAAAAAAAAATCTTGGAGCAAATAAGGCAGATCATTAATGCTTGACCATATCAGGTAGCAGGTATGGGTGGAGTTATATTTTTCTTAGTACGTTCCCAGTTTCTCAAAGTTACCGTAACAGACGAGGGCTCTTCCCCTCCATCTAGGATTTACCCTACGTGTGTGCGCGCACCAGTGGCTGCCAGCCCTCTTGGGTGGGTGCCCCTGACCCAGGCCCTAGGCCCCCAGCCGGCCCCTCCCAGGGGAGTCTTCGTGCGCCTGTGCCACCAGGTCTGTGGGACCCAGGAAGCTGATGCCCCGGCTCCCTGCTTCTCACCTCTGTGCAGGCTCTTAAGCGTCTCGTAGGTGAAGAAGCTCAGGCCGGCGTAAGGGATGACCCCCAACACAGTCGGAATGAACCCGTGGTAGAGGGTCTTCAGCCCCTCTTCTCGCGAGATGCGGATGAAGACGTGAAAGATGTTGCTGTACCTGCGCGGAAGAGTGGGCGCTGGATGGAGCCTGCGGGCCTCAAGTCACTAATCCTCGTCTTGCCCCAAGGATGCCTCACCTCATCCAGGGGGCAGGCCTGGAGGTTGACAGAACCACCTTGCAGAGTTCTGGCATTCAGTGCCCTGGCCATATGTCACCTTCACCACTGGGCTCTCTCCGCTCTGCTCAGCCTTTGTCTTTCACTTGGATGTTTTGTTTTGTTTTTCTTTTTATTTTGGCTGCACCCTTAGCACGCAAAAGTTCCCAGGCAGGGATCCAATCCGCATCGTAGCAGGGACCCCAGTTACAGCAGTGACAATGCCCCTGCTGGATCCCTTATCGTACTAGGCCACCAGAGAACTCAACTCGGATTTTTTTTTTGCCAGCACCCCAGGCATGCGTTCCCAAGCCAGGGATCCAACTGATACCACAGCAGTGACCCAAGCCGCTGCAATGACAAGGCAGGATCCTTCATCCACTGAGTTACATGGGAACTCCAACTCGGATGTATTTTTAACACGACTCTGCCCAACTCAAACTGAAGACTTTGGGTTTGGTGCAAGCGGGAATCACCCCCAAGCCAAGAGATCCAATCACTGCCCTTCTGGATCAGCTGCGGAGCCGCACACCCGGCACGCCCTCAGCAAGGTCGGGGTGGCAGAGCCTCAGTACAGCCTCATCTGCGGCTGGATGCGGACCGGGTCCAGACCCAAACCTCAGGGGCCTGACGGCGGGAGGCCCCCTGCAAGCCCCACCAACAGAGCCCCCGGGACTGGTGAAAATGTCACGGAAGTAGGACTCACATTTCCTTCGGGGTCACGGCCATCCTTGCTCGGACCAGGTCCAGCGGGTACGTCAGCGAGGCGGCCGTGGTTCCAGCCAGTGCGCCTGCGAGGAGGCGGGGCCAAGGGGGCAGAGCTCTGAAAGGGGGTTGAAGCGGGAGAAGGTGTAGACGCTAAGGGCTTTAGGTGCCCACGGGTCCGGGGCGGGGGGCGGGGGGCGGGGAGGAAGGAAGGACCGAGCAGGAACGAGTTGGCTCCCTTGTAGGGAGCTGATGGGGCGCTGGGTGGGGGGGGTGGCTGGGGTGGGGTGTCCCTCGGTGGGCGCCATCTTGAAATTCCCACGGCTGCTCCGTATGAATGAATGAACAGCGCGCGGCTGCCCTGCTCGCTCCGCGGCACAGTGGCGATCAGGTTCTGAGCGCAGACAGGGGAAACGAGAGAAGCTTTGACATGGTGAGCATGCGGAAGGCAGGAGAACGGGGCGCCTTGACCGAGCTGAGAGGGTTTTTTGTTTCTGTTTTATGCGGGGCGGGGGCGGGGGCGGGGGCGGGCCTCACTCTCCGCGGAAGCCGTAGTAACTGCCCAGGACGCGCTTGTACTCCTCGTGCGCGCTGAACTGGATGGCTGCGTAGGGGACCACGCGCACCATGGTGGCCGAGTTGCCGCGCCACAGGCTGAAGAAGCCTTCGTTGAGGTAGGTGAAGTAGAGGAGCCGGAAGGCCTCCTAGGACGGGGAGAAGGCCGAGCTCAGCGCCCCCTGCCTCCGCCTCCCGCCGCCGCCGGAGCATCGCCTTTGCTGGCAGGGCCCGACCTCCCCGCCTGCCTGATTTTGTCCAGCCCTGCGCCTGGGGGGGGGGGGGTGACATAATAATCCCGCCCTGCCTCAGCCCCTACCCCACAGTCTCTGGACTCTGCCCTCGGACCCCCTGCCTATTCCCCAGTCCTCGCACTCCAGGAATAGTACAGTGAGCGAGGGGAAACCAGGTTGGCCAAGCGGACGGAGAGCCCCACAGAGGATGTTTTGTTGGCAGCCGGTGGTTGGCCTTTTCAAAATATTCTTTGTTGGAGTTCCCGCTGTGGCTCAGTGGTTAACGAACCAAGCTAGTATCCCTGAGGATGCGGGTTCGATCCCTGGCCTCGCTCAGTGGGTTAAGGCTCCGATCCAGTGTGGCTGTGGCATAGGTGGGCAGTTACAGCTCTGATTCGACTCCTAGCCTGGGGACCTCCATATGCCATGGTGCGGCCCTAAAAAAGACAAAAAAATCTTTTTATTAAGTAACACCTGCTTTGTATCTTTAAATAAATCATATATGAAAGCTGAGTTTAGACTGTTAAGTTCCCTCATCATGGCCCCAAGGATGAGGTGGGTCTCCTATCAATTCCTGGGGTGGGCTATGTCTAGACAGAGCTCAGGGTGCAGAGAGGTGGCCTTGGCCTTGGTGCGGGGCAGCCCTCGAGCTGGCCGGGAAGTGGGGTGATGAAACCAATGGGAAAAAGCTTTTTCTTTCTTTTTTTTTTTTTTTGCTTTTTAGGGCTGCATCCGCAGCATATGGAGGTTCCCAGGCTAGAGATCAAACTGCCAGTTACGCCACAGCCACTGCCATGAAGAATCAAAGCCGTGTCTGCCACCTACACCAGAGTTCACGGCAACACCAGATCCATCACCCACTGAGTGAGGCCAGCAATTGAACCCGCAACCTCATGGCTCCTAGTCAGATTCGTTTCCACTGCGCCACGACAGGAACTCCGGAAAAAGCACTCTGAAAAGCGTTTCCCTAACCCCCACCACCCTCCTCCTCCGCCTCTGCCAAATCGGTGGGGAAGAGGTGAAGGCCCCAGAGCTGAGGGTCCCTGACCTAGTGGCTTACCTTGGCAGAAAATCTTTTCGAGGACACTGGAAAAAAAAAAGCAAAATATAACAGAGTGATAGGTACAAACAAGGGGCCTCCTGAGTCTGCGTGACCCCCACGCGGGGGTCTGGTCTTAGTTTGGGGAGTAGAGCAGCCCCTGGGAATGCTCCCCCCAGCCCGCTAGGGCTGCAGGGTCACCCTCCTCCCAGGAACCTCCTCCCCTCCGCCCCGTTCCTGTGCTCAGCCCCTCTGCACACCAACTTCTCCCCAACAAGGCGAGCCCAGCTGCCACCTGACCTCCTTGGACAGTGAGGGTTTCCGCACAGCCTGTGGGAGGACGCGCCTCTTGGGGTGGGGGTGGGGGTGGCATCCTGCAGCTCACACCCTGGATGGACCCCGATTCTACCAAATCTCTTTTGGGGAGGCACCCCAGCCAGCAGCCGTGCGGGGGCCAGCCAAGAGGCTCCGCTCCCTCAGAACAAGGCCCCAGGGAGGTCTGACATCATCTGAGGGCTGCCCTGTCTTATTCATGGCCCAGCACAGGTGTCCCTAAGCCCGCTCTCCAGCCCTCCGTGGCTGCCTGGTTCACCCCCTCTCCCCACGGTGAGCTCTGCCACCAGGGGCTGGAGCCACAGTGGCCATGAGGACCCAGAAATATAAACCATGAGGTCTTGGAGTTGCAGCCTTCCTCCTCCCTTCCCCAGTGCTTTCTTCCCAGGACACCCTTGCACTCCTGGCTGGGCGACGTGTGCACACCTACCCAGCTCCCTGCAGGGCTTTTGTTCTGGTAATTGTGTGTGTCAGCTCACGCCTCCTCCTCCCTCTCCTTGAGAAGGAGGTTGATATCAATGTTTCCTTGTTATGGATGAGGAAACTGAGGTCCTGAGAAGCTAAGGGACCAGCTTGAACAGTGGGAAGGGCCTGGCTGGAGTCTGAAGTCCCCTCCTCCCAAACAGCTGAGGGGCAGGGGGCCCAGTTGTGACCGTCCTCCTGCCTGGCGCGATGCACGCCCTGGTCACCATCTGCAGGACAGAAAGGCCTCATTTTCAGGGGGACCCAGCACCTGCTTAACCCTAAGGAGGGAGGGAGATGGCTTCTTTTTTTTTTTTTTTTTCCTTTTGTCTTTTTAAGGCCACACCCACAGCACACGGAGGTTCCCAGGCTAGGGGTCTAACAGGAGCTGTAGCTGCCAGCCTACACCACAGCCACAGCAACGCGGGATCCGAGCCACGTCTGCGATCTACACCACAGCTCACGGCAACGCCGGATCCTTAACCCACTGAGCGAGGCCAGGGATCGAACCCACATCCTCATGGATACTAGTCGGGCTCATTAACCAGTGAGCCACCATGGGAACTCTGAGATGGTTTCTTGAACTGTGTCTCCCAAAAGAGATGCTCATGTCCTCATCTCCAGCACCTGTGACCTTGACCTTCCCTGGAAACAGGGTCTCTGCCGATAGGATTGAATTAAACTGAAGTCCTATTAGAGTATGTTGAGTCCTAATCCAGTGACCATTGTCCTTATAAGAAGAGGAGAGGACCCAGACAGACAGGGGGAGGTAGAGATTGGGGGGTGGTGTTCGGCCACAAGCCAAGGATGCCTGGAGCCACCAGAAGCTGGGAGAAGCAAAGAAGGACTTTCCCTCAGGGACCCAGAAGGAATCAACCCTAGAGACGTGTTGAATTTGGACCTCTGACCTCCTGAAAGTGAGAGGATAAATTCCTGTTGCTCTAAGCTGCCTGGCTTGGGGTACTTTGTGATGCCAGTCCTAAACGCTAACTGACTTACTAAGTGGATTCTAAAGAGGCAAGTGAAAAACCAGTTTGCAGGGAGTTCCCGCTGTAGAACAGTGGGTTAATGATCTGGCTTGTCTCTGTGGAGGTGCCGGTTTGATACCCGGCCTGGCACAGTGGGTTAAGGATCTGGCATTGCTGGAGTTCCCATCGTGGCTTAGCGGTTAACGAACCTGACTAGCATCCATGAGGACTTGGGTTCGATCCCTGGCTTTGCTCAGTGGGTTAAGGATCCGGCGTTGCAGTGAGCTGTGGTGTAGGTCGCAGACGCGGCTCGGATCCCCCATTGCTGTGGCTGTAGTGTAGGCCGGCAGCTATAGCTCCTGTTAGACCCCTAGCCTGGGAACCTCCATATGCCATGGGTGCGGTCCTGAAAAGACAAAAAAAAAAAAAAAAAAACAGATCCAGCGTTGCTGCTCAGATTCAGTCTCTGGCCCAGAAACTTCTGTATGCTATGGGTGTGACTGGGAAAAAAAAAAAAAAAACAGCAACCTCCAATTTGCAGTGCAGTTTTAGGGGGTGGCTGTGGAGGAGGACAGCGACTACCTGGCAGCTCTCTAATGCATGGGATGGATGGACAGGCAGCATTTACCTTGGAAGATGATTTTGGTTCGGTCCAGGGGAGCTACTGCTGTTTTGGCAAGAGCACCAGCCAGGGCCCCTGACAGGAGGGAGCTGAGAACCTTCCTGTGGTCACTCTGCAGAAAAAAAACAAAACAAAACACATGAACACATGGTCTGTCATCAAAGGTGTTCCTCCCAGTCGCTCTCCCGAGAGGAACACCTCCCTTCCCCCTCTGGCCCGGGCACACGGTGGCCGGAGGGACACAGCCCTGCTGCGCCCTGGGCAGGCTGGGGTGAGAGCTGTGGTGGGTCCAGCAGCCAGAAACTGATGGGAACGTGGTGAATGGGCCACAAGAACCAGCCATGTGAGAGGGTCACATGCTGGCTGGGCTGTTGGTGAAGTTCCAAGTTCTCGGGGACAGCCCACGACAGGACCGACTCCAAACAGGAGTCGCCCCTGACCTGTCCCCCTTGCAAGCCTTGGTTCCGCGCACTGCCTGTGTGTGAGGGACTCTCGTGCTGCAGCATTTCGGGTTAAAGTGTCCTCATGATCTGGGGGGTGGGCAGGCAGTGTCAGGCAGGCAGACCTGACTCTGAGCAGCTAACTGCGTGTGTGCGCATGTGTGTGTGTGCACGCGTGTGTGAGACACAACCAGGGGGAGGAATGGAACACTCCGAAGCACCTGTGAAAGGAAGTAGGGAGCCTGGGGGACCACAAGCGGAGCAGGGGGGCTGACACAGGGAAAGGAAGGGGGGCACAGGGAAGACGGGGGAGACGAAAAGCGGGTGGGGCTGGACCCCACAGAGTCCAGCCCCACCCGGGGGAGGAAGGAGGCTGGTCTTGGCCCAAAGAGAAGCGGGGAAGGTGAATAGGCCGTTTAAACTGGAACCAGAAAAGAGGCAGCTCCTTCAAAACCCAGAATGGAGATGGTGGAGGCTGGGGCCAGGTGACGCTGCAACAGGGGCGGGATGAGGGGGCGTCTGGGGGACAGTGGGGTCCAGGGAGATGCCCTGAGTTTGCTCAGCTCAGCAGTGGCTCAGCGGGGGAGGCCTGGGTCTGTCCACACCCCTGACCTGGCTCGGAGCCTGTCTTGACCGACGGCCGTGACCGCACGGCCTCTCTGGTCGCCTGTTCCTCATCTTTGACACAGTGAGGCCCTGTCTCCTGGCCTGGGTCCCAGCTACGGCCCCGATTGTCCTGGATGCTGCCAGGGGCCCAGGTCGCTTTCCCCTAATGCCGCTGGCACCCCCTCCACCAGCCCAGCCCGCCCTTTCCCGGAAAGGACAAATTCCCACAGCAGTGTTTTTCGGTCTCAGAGCTTCATCCTGGGGCTCTGTCTTCTTGCTTCACAGAGGCCTGTGACTGGGGACCCCTGCCTTTCCTGGGTCACACAGCAAGGTTCTGGGCGGGTGTGACTTTGAGGGATGTGGACGTCAGGTGCCAGAAAGCTCAGGGGTGCTCCTGGCACTAGCTCAGCTCCGAGGCCCGACCGGGCCTCTGCTAGTCAGTGTGGTCACCACTCACCTCAGGCTGCCGCAGCGGAGTGGCCGCCCCGCGCCCACCGGGCACCAGAGGCGGAGCTGACGCGTCCCTTCCATGTCCCCCACCAGCTTACTTCCTGGGGAAGCTGCGGGTCCTACAATCACAAAGCTGGCTAGCTCTGCTCGTCAGTAACACACACGCCCTTGAACCCTAACTCGCGATGTGGCGCTCCAGGGACTCCCTGCGCGCCCACTTCTCATGCTTAGTGGAGGAGGGTGCTGCTGTCTTTGGCCAGAGCTTCCAGGGACTCTTAAAGGACCACAGCCAGCTTTTTTTTTTTTTTTTTTTTACCTTTTGTCATTTTAGGGCTGCACCTGTGGCATGTGGAGGTTCCCAGGCTAGGGGTCTAACCAGAGCTGTAGCTGCCTGCTTATGCCACAGCCACAGCAACGCGGGATCCGAGCTGCGTCTGCGACCTACACTACAGCTCACAGCAACGCCGGATCCTTAACCCACTGAGCGAGGCCAGTGATCGAACCGGCAACCCCCTGGTTCCTAGTCAGATTCGTTTCCGCTGAGCCACAACGGGAACTGCCGCCAGCTTATTCTTTAAAGAGTTTGGTGTAAACATCACCAAACAAGGTCTCCATATCCACCATATGGAGAGCTCCTGCAAATGCAGAATGGGGCAGGCAGCCCGACAGAGAAGAAATGGGTGACTCACACGAGCGGTGAACACCCCGTGAAGATGCCCCTGCTCCTTAACCCAAGAAGTGGGACTTTGCAGAGTGAGCTCTGTGCTCTGGGCTGGCCAAGCGGGCCCAGGCTGACGCGGGTCGTGCCAGCCAACACATGTGTTCCAGCGCATGCTGGGCATGGGCGGCGGGGCGGGGGGGCTTGTTAGGCACGTCTGTTTGTTGGGATCCATCCAGCAGCCCTAGTGGAGGGAAGGCCACGTCTCCCTCACACTCTGCTGGGAAGTTCGCTCACCCCCTGCCCCCAGCATGGTGACAGGTGGCCTTGAGAATCGGCTCTCCTGCCCGCCTGGCACTCCGCAGAGCGACCTGGAATTCAGGGAAAGGTCAGGAGGGCCAAAGGATGGTGTTGATTTGGCCTTTGAGCCCGTGGACTTTGAGTACTGCCTGTGGACGCTGGAGCCAGCCTGGCAGTAAAGATGGGTTTTTCCGTGGGGCTGAGTCTGTCCGTGTTCTAGGCACGGCTCGGGGCACGTCTGCCCCTTCTACAGTGAACGAGGACACGGCTGACCCAATTTCTTTATGAGGGAATAAACAAACCTTTTGTCTTCAGTTGAAGGACGTGATCAGGAGACAAATGTCAGAGTTGAGAGTAAACTCAGCACTGGGGCGCCCTGCCCTGTAGCCCACCCCACCTTCGGCTAATTCTTCCTTTTTTTTCTTTTTCCTTTTTTTTTTTTAGGGCTGCATCTGCAGCATATGGAAATTTCCTAGACTAGTGGTCAAATCAGAGCTGCAGCTGCCAGCCCGCGCCACAACCACACCAGATCCCAGCCGCGTCTGCAACCTACGCTACGGTTCGCGGCGATGCTGGATCCTGTAACCCACTGAGCAAGGCCAGGGATCGAACCTGCATCCTCATGGATACCAGTCTGGTTCTTAACCCGCTGAGCCACAAATGGAACTCCCTCGGCTAATTCTTTGGGGCGGGCCAAGCCGAGCAAGAAAAGGGGCCCAAGGACACCTTTGACCTCCCAGCCAAATTTGGGCGAGGTTTCTGGCCTCTCGCCAAGCTGTGGGGCAGCCGGATTCACAGCACAAACAGGGCTATAAAAATGGAATAAAGTAGGGCTATAAAAATGGAATAAAGGGCAGACTGTGTCGCCGCCCCCCCCCCTTCCCTGCCTTATTATAAACGGGGTGTGAGCACAGAAGAGAGAGCTGGTGGGAACACCCACGGAGTACTTGCCTTTGAAGAGACAGGCGCGTGCAGGACAGACTCGGCATCCTCACGCAAACGCACCACGCCTTCCTTCACACCATTACCCATTCCAGGCCTGTTCAGGACAGCGGGGAGACTGGTCCTGGGGAGCGCGAGAGGGAGGAGGTGAGAAGGCAGCCTGCTGCCCAGCCCCACCACGGGCCCGAGGCCTGTGACTCGTCCTCAGGTCCCCTGGATGCCAGCCCTGCCCCAGTGCTCAGAGAGGTTAAGCTGCCAGCAAGGTCACGCAGCAGGAGGTGGGGGCACAGTAGGCGGGAGGGTGCGGAGGCTGGAGGGCCCCAGCTGCTCTGGAACCCAGTGCCCTCTGGGCTTTTGCCAGCTTGGACCTAAGAGAGACTCTGTGCGTGGAAATACTTTCAGAAAATTAATCTTTGTCTTACTGCGTGGCCAAGCTTACAGTAAAGGGTCCTAAAACTTGAGGATTCCTCCCTGGCAACCTGTAAGCAGATAAGTTAGGGGTCCCTGGAGAAAGAGAACCAGGAATGGCTCTCTTGACATAAGAGAAGCCATTTTGGCCTAGGCCTTTTTTTTTTTTTTGGTCTTTTTAGGGCCACAGCCTTGGCATATGGAAGTTCCCAGGCTAGGGATCAAACTGGAGCTGCTGCTGCCAGCCCCAGCAATGACGGATCTGAGCTGCACCTATGACTTTTGCGGCAGCTTGCAGCAATGCCGGATCCTTAACCCACTGAGCAAGGCCAGGGATCAAACCTGCGTCCAAATGGGTACTAGTCAGCTTCTTAACCCCCTGAGCCACAATGGGAACTCCTTGGCCCAAGCCATTTTGTGATCTAAGCCTGGCAGCAATGCTTGCCCTTGAATAGGTCTCAGTAATTAATGGTCTTAAGGGAACAAAGGAATGGGGGAACAAGGGAAAAGGCTGCCAAACAATAGTGCAGTGATAGGAGTTCCCATTGTGGCACGCAGCAGAAATGAATGCGACTAGTAACCGTGGCGGGTTTGATCCCTGGCCTTGTTCAGTGGGTTAAGGATCTGGTGTTGCCGTGAGCTGTGGTGTAGGTGGCAGACATGGCTTGGATTCCGTGTGGCTGTGGCTGTGGTTGTAGGCTGGCAGCTGTAGCTCCGATTTGATCCCTAGCGTGGGAACCGCCATATGCTGTGGGTGCGCCCCTAAAATAGCAAAAAAAAAAAAAAAAAAAAAAAAAAAAAAAAAAA
>PVHT021183506.1:4883700-4944264 GCA_004024745.2 Catagonus wagneri | reverse complement strand
CAGTGCCTTCAGCATGGTGGCCTGGGAACTGAGATGCAAGTTCAAAGCTGCTGCACGTTGTGGCCAAAAAAAAAAAAAAGAAAAAGGATGCTTTGAAAATGATCCTTGGTGTTTTGCTTCCTTGCTGCAAGTAATGATAAATCCTTCTTCGTCTCCATCTGGTCTTTTTTTGGCTGCACCCCTGGCTTGTGGAAGTTCCTGGGCCAGGGATCGAACTCAAGTTGTAGCTGTGACCTATACCACAACTGCAGCAATGCCGGATCCTTAACCCATAGTTAGTGCCATAGAGAGAATGCCTTTGTCCACATCTTTGACTTGGCTGTGTCTATTGACTCAACACTCACCCAGAGGCGAACCCAGTTTGGCCGGTAACAAACCTACCTTTAACCCCCAAGTGGAAACGCATGCAAAGCAAAGCTCAGCCAACCTGAGGGAGGGGACCAGGAGGAAAAAAGGATGAAGGGCTGGTATCACCAAATGCCCCTAGGCACTGATGTGTTTGGAGATCTCAGTTCCTAAGCTTTCAGATTACCCGATGCAATAATATGCTTTCCTAGAAAGTGATGCAAAGGAGGCAGATGCCCCTTGAGCTGACTGTGGAAGACCCTCCTGTCCCCTGGGTTCTCCCAGGCACCCACTGGTATGGACCATCCTAGAAAGCACAAGCAGGGCACTGTTCCAAGTGGCCTTGGCCACTGTTCCCACCTATAACGGTCCCTGACTCCAGGAGGAATGGCTGCTTTTAAGACGGGGCAGGGCAGGAAACTTAAGGCTGAGCCTGGAGTACCCTGTCATGCCAAGGAGTAACCAGAGCAATGGGGGACACAAAAAGGCAATCAGAGAGCTCCCAGCGGCCAAAGCAGGAACACGGTGAGCAAGACAAAAAAAAAAAAAAAAAAAGGCACGGAGTTCCCGCTGTGGCACAGTGGGTTAAGAATCTGACTGCATCCTAACACCATACACAAAAATAAACTCAAAATGGACTAAAGACCTAAATATAAGACCAGATACTATAAAACTCTTAGAGGAAAACAGGCCCAACACTCTCTGACATAAACGACGGCAACATCTTCTCAGACCCACATCCTAGAGTCACGACAATAAAAAGAAAAACAAATGGGACTTAATTAAACTTAAAAGTTTCCGCACAGCAAAGGAAACCCTAAACAAAACGAAAAGAAAACCCACAGAATGGGAGAAAATATTTGCAAATGAAGCGACTGATAAGGGATTAATCTCCAAAATTTATAAAAATCTTCTGCAGCTCAATACAAAAAAAAAAAACAAAAAACAACCCCATCAAAAAATGGGCAGAATCTCTAAACAGACAGTTCTCCAAAGAAGACATACAGATGGCCAAAAAACACATGAAAAGATGTTCAACATCTCTAATTATTAGAGAAATGCACATCAAAACCACTTCGAGGTACTGCTTTACATCAGTAAGAATGGCCATCATCAAAAAGTCTGCAAACAATAAGCGCTGGAGAGGGTGTGGAGAAAAAAGAACCCTATTACACTGTTGGTGGGAACGTAAATTGGTGCAACCACTGTGGAAAACAGTATGGAGATTCCTCAGAAAACTAAAAGTAGAATCATCATTTGATCCAGCAATCCCACTCCTGGGCAGAGAAAACCAGGACTCGAAAAGACACACGTACTCCAATGTTCATTGCAGCGCTGTATACAATATCCAAGACATGGAAACAACCCAAATGCCCATCAACAGAGGGGTGGATAAAGAAGATGTGGTATATATACACAATGGAATATTACTCAGCCATTAAAAGGAAAGAAATAACGGCATTTGCAGCAACATGGGTGGACCTAGAAATTCTCATGCTAAGTGAAGTCAGTCAGACAGTGAGACACCAACATCAAATGCTATCACTTACATGTGGAATCTAAAAAAAGGACTTCTTGGAAGAACAGATACTGACTCAACAGACTCTGAAAAACTTACATTTTCCCAATGAGACAGGTTGGGGAATGGGGGGATGCACTAGGGGTTTGGAATGGAAATGCTATAAAATTGGGTTGTGATGATTGTTGTACACCTATAAATGTATTAAAATTCATTGAGTAATAAAAAAAAAAAAGAATCTGACTGTAGCAGCTCGGGTTGCTGCGGAGGCCAGGGTTCGAGCCCCAGCCTGGCACACTGGGTTTAAAGGATCTGGCAATACTGCAGCTGTGCCACAGGTCAGTCGAAGCTGCAGCTAGGATTTCCTTCTCTCCAAACCGCAACCCAACCACGAGAAAAACACCAGACAAATCCCAGTGGAGGGCCATATTAAACTAAGAAAGTCTGAGAAACTATCCAAGCCCAGAGGGGTCTAAAGAGACAGACGACTAAATGTAAAGTCAAGGATCCTGGGATAGAAAAAGAAATTAGCGGAGTTCCCTGGTGGAGCAGCAGGTTAAGGATCCAGCATTGTTACTGCCATGGCTTGGGTCACTGCTGTGGTGTGTATTTGATCCCCAGCCAAAAAAAGAAAAAAAATGCTTGAAAAATTTTCTAAAAATAAAAGAAAAAAATGTTAAAAAAAAAAGGGCATTAGGGAAACACTAAGGAAATCTGAATAAAGAAAGGATTTTAGGGCGTTCCCATTGTGGCTCAGTGGATTAAGAACCTGACTAGTGGAGTTCCCATCATGGTGCAGTGGTTAACGAATCCGACTAGGAACCATGAAGTTTCAGGTTCGATTCCTGGCCTCGCTCAGTGGGTTAAGGATCTGGCATTGCCGTGAGCTGTGGTGTAGGTCGCAGATGCGGATAGGATCCCACGTTGCTGTGGCTGTGGCGCCGGCCAACGGCTACAGCTCTGATTCGACCCCTAGCCTGGGAACCTCCATATGCCACGGGTGCGGCCCTAAAAAGACCAAAAAAAAAAAAAAAAAAAGAACCTGACTAGTATCGATGAGGACGTGGGTTCGATCCTTGACCTTGCTCAGTGGGTTAGAGATCTAGCATTGCTGCATGCTGCAGCATATATCGCAGATGTGGCTTGGATCTGGTGTTGCTATGGCTGTGGCGTAAGCCGGCAGCTGTAGCTCCAATTCAACCCCTGACCCAGGAGCTTCCATATGCCACTAGTGTGGCCCTAAAAAGCCTCTCCCCACCACAAAAAAAGTATGGACTTTAGTTAATAATAACATATCAGTATTTGTTCATTAGTTGTGACAAGGAAGATGAGCCTTTCAAGTGGCTCTGGAGGAGGATTCACTTGGGACCTTTGACCTGCAGAACCGTGAGAGAATAAAGTTCCATTGTCTTAAGCCAGTTCCTGGTGATTCTGTTACAGGGTCAAAGGAAACGAAGATGAAAGGCCCTTTTTGGAGGAGAAGTTGGGGTGCCCCAGGTCCCCACAACCCCAAGCAGGGCGGGTAGCCAGAGCTTATCCTGCCAGGGCCAGGGGCTTCCTGACTTCCCCCCAGCTCCCCAGGACTGCAGGGTGGAAAGGAGATTTTTGTGGGGGAGGCTTCAAGAGTTTGCCTCTCAGGCCAAACCCTGATTTCCTAGGAAATAAAGAGCTCTTTGCCCTTTTGAATCAGTTAAAAACCAAAACCAAAAACAAACAAAAAAAAGAGGGCAAGAAACAGCCAGGTCACTAGGAAGGAAAAAAATAATTTTCTTTCGTCCTTTCTTTTGTCTTTTTGCCTTATCTAGGGCCATACCCGCGGCATATGGAGGTTCCCAGGCCAGGGGTCTAACAGGAGCTGTAGCCGCCGGCCTACACCACAGCCACAGCAACGAAGGATCCGAGACACATCTGCAACCTACACCACAGCTCACGGCAACGCCAGATCCTTAACCCACTGAGCAAGGCCAGGGATCGAACCCGCAACCTCATGGTTCCTAGTCAGATTCGTTAACCACTGAGCCACGACGGGAATTCCTATTCCGTCTTTTTTATTTTAGGGCCACAGCTGCAGTATATGGAGGTTCCCAGGCTAGGGGTCAAATCGGAGCTGTAGCCGCCGACCTACACCACAGCCACAGCAATGTGGGATCCGAAGCCGCCTCTGTGACCTACACCACAGCTTACAGCAATGCTGGATCCTTAACCCACTGAGCAAGGCCAGGGATCGAAACTGGGTCCCCATGGTTGCTAGTCAGATTCGTTTCTGCTGAGCCACGATGGTAACTCTGAAAAAATAATTTAAAAATATGACAGGTACCAGACCATGCTCCTAAGGAAAAAGGTGGGCGAGTTCCCTGGTGGCTCAGCAGGTTAAGGATTGGCATTTGTCAGCCACTGCTGTGGCTCTGCTTACTGCTGTTGGCATGGGTTCCATTCTTGGTCTAAGAACATCCTTGCCCCCCCCCCCAAAAAAAGGAAAAGGTGGGTTTAACCCTCAGTGGGGGAGCCGTTGGCCAGTGTGGGGTCAGTAACGTCACTGGCAGGTGAAATGCTTGGCCATGGGGCAGGCTGTGGGAACACCTCTCTGCAGGTGACGTGGCAAGTGCCTTGGAAGGTGTGCTGTGCCCACAACAGGTAAGCATGAAGCCTCGTGGGCTGGTAAGGGCACGGCCAGGGGCTGATCCCAGGGAGGGTTTGAAGGTCTGGATGAGAAGCCGTGGGGCAGTGAGGAGAGGGCGATAGCACGAACATGTGACCCGAGCCCTCATGGGAGCGTGCCAAACAGCCTGTCACTAATGGGTGAACCTACCTGGACCCTGCCAAGGACAGGAAACAGTCCAGTTGTTTATAGAGTGCTGACGACAGGGATTAGCATTTAGATTTTCCTGCAATTAGCATTTCCCCACCCCCTCCTTACTTACTCATTAATGACAGAGCGAGGATACGAGGACACGACCCACATGTGGCCACCCTCCACTGCACTCAGGCGCCCCCTCGGCGCTCCCCACTAGCCCCCTTCCCTGAAACTGCCACATGATTCTGATTCTTCCCCCTCCCCCGAGAGGGCCCCCCCCGCCCCCGCCTCACGCTACCAGGGCTGCCACTGCCCACACATAGCACCCATGCTCAGGACAGTCAGGAGGCCCCCTCTGCCACCAGAGTGAGGACACCACGGCCAGGACTTCTCAGAGCCCAGCCTGCTCCCTGCCCAGATTGAGCCCCCACGTCTGCGCCCAAGAACATGGGCTCCTTCGGGTGTTGTCTGGAGCTCCTCACTGGTGAGACAGTGACTCGGGTGAAGACCCGAGTGGCCTCAGCGGGCGCTGAAAACCCAGTGGCTACAGCCCCCTCCCTCCCCACCTCCTCCAGCCCCTGCTGTTTCCCTCTTTCCAGGGCAAGAGGCCTGCACCAAGGCAGGCAACTGGGTGAGAGGATTTTTTTTGTTTTGTTTTGCTTTTTTTTAGAGCCGCACCTGCAGCATATGGAGGTTCCCAGGCTAGGGGTCTAATCAGAGCTGCAGCTGCTGGCCTAAGCCACAGTCAAAGCAACGCCGGATCCGAGCCACATCTGAGAATTACACCACAGCTCACGGCAACGCCGGATCCTGAACCCACTGAGCAAGGCCAGGGATCGAACCCGCAACCTCTTGGTTCCTAGTCGGATTCGTTTTGTTTCTACTGCACCATGACGGGAACTCTGGAGATGATTTCTTAACATTATTTTCCTATTGTACCTCCTCCCTTCTGTTGTTCCTAGCGATAGCAAATTTCTCTCTTTTTTTTCTTTCTTTTTTTTTTCTTTTTATGGCTGCACTCGCAGCATATGGAGGTTCCCAGGCTAGGGGTCCAACCGGAGCTACAGCTGCCGGCCTTCGCTACAGCCACAGCAACGCGGGATCCAAGCCGCGTCTGCGACCTACACCACAGCTCAAGTGAGGCCAGGGATTGAACCCACAACTTCATGGTTCCTAGTCGGATTCGTTTCCACTGCACCACGATGGGAACTCCGCAAATTCCTTTCTTATTTATTTTAGCTGAGCCTGTGCCATGTAGAAGTTCCAGAGCCAAGGACCCAACCTGTGCTACAGCAGTGACCTGAGCCACAGCTCTGACAACCCTGGCTCCGTAATCCGCTGAGCCACCAGGGAACTCCTGAATTAAGTTAGAAAACTGTAAAGTGAATCCTAGGATAGGAGGTGCGACTGGCAGAACTGGGTGAAGGGTTCCCTGGGGATCTCAGAGGAACCAGGCTCAGGAGTTGCCCTCAGTTGACTCACAGCAGAGAGATGCTCTCTGTGTCAGGAGTGCCCTGTGTTCACTGAGGCCTGGGAGCTCAAGGGGAGAAGCCAAGTTAATGGCTCCGTCCTGTGGATGAGGGTGAGATCGGGGCAGCCGCTTGCTCGGGGGGACAGTTTTGCTTCCTGACAAGCAAACACACCCGTGGCTGGGACTTCTAGGCAGAGGTGAAACCCAGACGGTCCTCATAAGCATCATTCGGGTGAGGAACACAGACAGACCTTTGCTTTTGCTTCGACACCCACACTTGACCTTCTTAAGATGTACATCCCAAGTTCAAAGATGGATTTATATAAAATAGCATCTGGGGTGGGGGGAGGGGATGGAACATTAGATTAGGCCAGTTGGAAAGGTCTGCTCTGAAAAAAAAAAAACCCAGTCTTTAGAAAAAGATGGAGGAGAGCTCAGAGCTCTGGCCCCTGGTGTCCCCCAGGGCCCCCCCTGAGATACGGACATCCTGCTGCCATACCTCTCTCTTGGGCTCCTGTGTGGGAGCCTCTGACCTCCAGTGATACTGTGTGCCTGGTGCGTGACCACTTGGATGTCACGGACCAGAAGGACACATCCCCGCTGCTCGTGCTGGTGACACCAACTCTGAGGGTCTGTGCAGTCAGCCCGGGAGCCCACCTCTCAGTCCCATGTTCTGGATGCCCGTTCACCAGGGAGAGCTGTGCTCGCCCTGAATGCTCCGGGCAGCTCATGGGCATCCCGTGACCCAAGGCGGCTTTCCGGCTAGAGGTTCTATTTGTTAATATTTATCCCGGATGATGCCCTGGCGGTCACTCTGCCGAGCCTGACGCCCTGCGGCTCTCTTTCCAGAAAAGAATCTGTTTTAAAGTTCAAGTGCGGAGTTCCCGCTGTGGCTCGTTAACGAATCCGACTAGGAACCATGAGGTTGCAGGTTCGATCCCTGGCCTCGCTCAGTGGGTTAAGGATCCGGCATTGCCGTGAGCTGTGGTGTAGGTTGCAGACGCGGCTCGGATCCCGCGTGGCTGTGGCTGTGGCGAAGGCTGGTGGCTACAGCTCCTGTTAGACCCCTAGCCTGGGAACCTCCATATGCCGCGGGTGCGGCCCTAGATAAGGCAACCAGACAAAAAAAAAAAAAAGTTCAAGTGCACACTCCTCGATTCAGAGTGGAAGCCGAGTAACCTCTAAAGTGAGCTGCCGGCTTGGTTTCAGGTGGTACAGAGGGAATGAGGTGCCCTTATGTGAGGGCTGTTTCGGGTGGGGAGGGAGGGGAGTCTGGGATTGTTCCTTTAAAATACCCTCAGCAGGAGAAAAAACATAATTTGTAACTATGTATGGTGACGCATGATACATAGGCTTATTGTGATGATCATTTCGCAATGCACATAAAGCATTATGTTGTAAACCTGAAACTAACACACAGCTGGCCCTGTATCCACTGAATCCATATCTATGAATTCCACCAAGGATTGAGGATAGTAAAATAGAATTTAAAAAAAATCCAGAAGGTTCCAAAAAGTAAAACTTGAATGTGATGTGCACTGGTAACAATCTATACAGAATTTACATTGTATCAGGCATTATAAGCAACCTGGAGATGCTGTGAAATATACAGAGGATGGGCATAGGTTATATGCAAACTGTGCCACTGTATAATAAGGGACTTGAGCACCCTCGAATTTGGGCATCCAGGGAGGATTCTGGAAGCGATCCCCCGGAAGATACTGAAGGATGACTGTAATGTTCTATATCAATTATACCTCAATTTTAAAAATGCAGGAGTTCCCTGGTGGTTCAGCGGGTTAAGTTTTTCTTTTCTTTTCTTTTGCCTTTTTAGGGCTGCACCCTCGGCACATTGAAGTTCCCAGGCTCGGGGTGGAATCAGAGCTGCCGCTGCCCAGCCCAGAACACAGCCACAGCAACGCCAGATGCGAGCTGCGTCTCCACAAACTACACCACAACTTACGGCAACGCTGGATCCTTAACCCACTGAGGGGGGCCATGGATTGAACCTGCACCCTCATGGATCCGAGTCGGGTTTGTTACCACTGAGCCACGAAGGGAACTCTGGCTCATAGGGTTAAGGACCTGGTGTTGCCATGACAGTGGCTCAGGTCACTGCTGTGGCATGGGTTCAGTCCCTGGCCCAGGAACTTCTGCATGCTGTGGGTGCCACCAAAAACAAAGAACCCAACCACCTATTAACAGATATATAAAATAGACAATCAATAAGGATTTACTGTACGGCATAGGGAATTATACTCAATATCTTGTAATAACCTATGATGGAATATAATCAGAAAAATGTATAACTGAATTGTGATACTATACACCTAAAACTAACACAATATCATAAATCAACTGTATTTTATGGGTTTTTTTTGGGGGGGAGGTTGGCTTTTTTAGGGACACACCTGCCACGGCACATGGAAGTTCCCAGGCTAGGGGTCAAATCAGAGTTGTAGCTGCTGGCCTATGCCACAGCCATAGGAACGCCAAATCCAAGCCTCGTCTGCAACCAACACCACAGCTCACAGCAACACCGGATCCTAAACCTACTAAGTGAGGCCAGGGATTAAACCTACGTCCTCATGGATACTAGTCGGATGAGGATTCGTTACCTCCCAGCCATGACGGCAACTCCATAAATCAACTGTATTTTAATAAAAGAAAGTCCTGGAGTTCCCATCCTGGAGCAGCAGAAATGAATCTGAGTAGGAACCATGAGGTTGCAGGTTCGATCCCTGGCCTTGCTCAGTGGCTTAAAGATCCGGCGTTGCTGTGAGCTGTGGTGTAGGTCGCAGACGCAGCTTGGATCTGGCGTTGCTGTGGCTCTGGCATAAGCCAAAGCTACAGCTCTGATTTGACTCTTAGCCTGGAAACCTCCATATGCCGCGGGTGTCGCCATAAAAAAAGGACAAAAAGACAAAAAAAAAGAGAAAATCCTCAGTAAAACAACAACAAAAACGCAAAACAAAACCCCGAATCCATCAGGTAAGAGAGAGAATCTGCACAGCGACAGCGCATGACGGCAGAACTCAGACTTGCTACCTCTGCGGTAACCAGCCAGGGAAATAAACCACAACTCTGCCTGTGATGGACCCAAAACAGTTGGGTCTGGGTGCTTGACTGCAGCTTCCCTAGTTACTGTTCCTGCTTCCAACTCAAGACCAATCAAGAAATAATATATCCCCCATCCCCGACCAATCACAAGCTGTCGGCGGCCCCCAGCTTCCTCCTGCCAACAGCCTGCAGTAGGCACACCTGAGCCTTCCCTGCTCCTCCATAAAGCTCCCCGCACCCACCTATCTTTGAGCCTCTGCCAAATGCGGCGGTGGGAGTTGACCCCTGGACTCGAGCAAGCCTGTTTCCTCATTGGGGTGGCTTCCATTTTTTTTCCACAGGTAGCTGCATGAATGAGGAGAAGAGGCTGCTCTTCCTTACAGCAGAATGTCCAGGAAGGAATGTGTAAGGAATGACAGACACAGAAAACCACCAATAAGCAAAGGCCAATATTCATGATTGCCATCCAGAACCACGGGTGGTCAGATGCTAAAATGAGGGAATGAAAATATGATGAGAAGTGGGGTTTGTCTGTGGTCTCTAAGCAGTTTTCCACAAGACACTTAATAATTGCTCTTAGCAGGGAGTTCCCTTCGTGACTCAGTGGTTAACGAATCCGACTAAGAACCACGAGGTTGCGGGTTCAGTCTCTGGCCTTGCTCAGTGGGTTAAGGATCTGGCGTTGCCGTGAGCTGTGGTGTAGGTCGCAGACGCGGCTTGGATCCCGCGTTGCTATGGCTGTGGCGAAGGCCGGCGGCTACAGTTCCTGTTAGACCCCTAGCCTGGGAACCTCCACATGCTGCGAGTGCGGCCCTAGATAAGGCAAAAAGACAAAAAATAATAATAATGATTGCTCTTAGCAGAGAAACCCGACAGATCTTACATGGACCCCTGGTGATAAAGACACAGCAACAGCTCAGACCCCTGACACAATGCAGCCAGAAGGACACAACATCGCATCTGTGGGATTTGTGCCAAAGATGCACAACCCCAATCTGATCATGAGGAAACAACAGGCAAACCACACGGAGGCACATTCTGCAAACGACTGAGCGGTTCTCAGCAGTGAAGGTGGCGGACAACAGGGAAAGACTGAGGAACCAGCACAGATCACAGATCGGAGGTGACTTAGGAGACACAAGGACTAAATGCAACATAGGAGCCTGGGCCAGAATGAGAACATTAGGGGAAAAGTTGGTGAAATGAGAATTCAGCCTGGAGATGGGTTCTTGGTGTTGCACCAAAACGTTAAGTTTCTGGTTCAGGTAACTGTATCCTGTAAGATGCTAATCATGGGAGCAGCTGAGAGACGGGTGACAGGGATGTTCAGCTATTTTTGTCACTTTTCTGTTAAATCTAAAGTTATCTCAAGATACAAAGCTAAAAAAAAAAATTGCTTGGAGAAAACCTGGTGCTTCTGAGATGTGCCAAAGCTTTCAGAGAAACACGTCAGGTACTCGTGGCTACGGAGGGGCTGGCCTGGTAACCGGGCTCGTCCCTGTCTAGCTGGTTCCCCCGGCCTCCGTGTCCCCGGCTGGGGAAAGGTGCCGGCAGTCACGGGAGCCAGTGAGAGGGGTTAGCGCTCCCTGGATTGAGGGGAAATGGATATGTTTCTTGGCAGGTGCACCCTTACCCCGGCCTCTCCTCAGGGCCAAGGCCTTCGCACTCTGCCTCGGGCTCCGCGTGAGCAGGTGAAAATGGGGGGAGGCAGATGCCCGCACAAGGGCACGATATGGTACAAAGCGGCTCTTGTTTATGAAGTCCCTTCATCCCTGTATTCTCTAACCCAGCTAGCCCTAACCGACGCGCATGCGTGCTGCTTTGCAGGTGGGGAGCCGAGGCAACGTGCGTCTTTGCGGGAGACCGCTTTGGTGACAATCGCCGCAGGTGACAACTGGTGGGGGGGTGGGGTCCACAGTCACTGGTTTCTCTCCCCGCTTTTCGATGACACCTGGGAAGCTTGGTCAGACTAGGGGCAGAGGAACGCCAAGAGCTCCCTCGTGGCTCAGCCAGTTAAGGAGCTGGCATTGTCAATGCTGTGGCTTGGGTTGCTGCTGTGGTGCAGGTTCAATCCCTGACCTGGGAGCTTCCATATGCCATGGGCACAGCCAAAAAAAATATGCAAACAAAACAAAACAAAACAAAACGAAGTAACTCCAGCCTTGACACAGGACTCCAAAGCCATGGCCAAGTCCTCCTCCCCAGAGGCCAGCCCTCAGGCAACCTCAACACCATTTTATCCTGAGTGATTCTTCTAGAGAAGTGCTCTGTGATAAAGACTTTGCATAACCTGAAGGAATAACAGTGCAGCGGAGAAAGGAGTGCGGGTCTGGCTGCACTCAGACAGCTCCCGAAGGCAATTCTCAAAGCCATGCAGAACACGAAGCTAAAGGGTGTGGAGCCCTAGGGCTGCAAGCTGAGGGGGTGGGGACCTGGGGGTTAAGCTCAGTGCCTGAGGCCCTGTCCCCTGAGATGTGAGCCTGGAAGAGGCAGCAGAGAGGCCGGCTGAGCATTCAGCAGGGACAGAAGTCAGAGTGTGCCCCATCGACATGGGGACCCTAGGTAACTAGTCCCTGCTGTGGGCTGACACCAAGGGCTGCTCGTAGAAGGAAGGTGTTGAAGGAAGCCCCTGAGGGACGGAGGCTTGGTGTCTGGCAGCCTGAGAACTTCTAGTCTTGAACTTGGAAGAAAGTGACCCCAGTCTCCTGGCTCCTGCAAGCCTGGAAGAAGCCAGTGGAAATTGTGTCTGGGAAAAGATGATACCCTGGGCCTTATGGGATTTAAAAAATCCAATATCCTGGGAGTTCCTGTGTGGCTCAGGGGGTTAAGTATCAGGCAGTTGTTACTGCAATGGCTTTGGTTGCTGTTATGGCACAGGTTTGGTCCCTGGCCCGGGAACTTCCAGATACAGTGGGTATAGTCAAAAAAAAAAAAGGGGGGGGGGAGTTCCCATCGTGGCACAGTGGTTAACGAATCCAACTAGGAACCGTGAGGTTACGTGTTCGATCCCTGGCCTCACTCAGTGGGTTAAGGACCCAGCGTTGCCGTGAGCTATGGTGCAGATCGCAGACACGGCTTGGTTCCTGCGTTGCTGTGGCTCTGGTGCAGGCCTGTGGCTACAGCTCCAATTTGACCCCTAGCCTGGACCTCCATATGCCGCAGGTGTGGCCTTAAAAAGGACAAAAACCAAAAAAAAAAATTTTTTTTTTGTCTTTTTGTGTCTTTAGGGCCGCACCCATGACATATGGAGGTTCCCAGGCTAAGGGTCTCATCAGGTTGTAGCCGCCGGCCTACGCCACAGCCACAGCAATGCCAGATCCGAGCTGCGTCTGCAACCTGTACCACAGCTCATGGCAACGTCGGATCCTTAACCCACTGAGTGAGGCCAGGGATCGAACCCACAACCTCATGGTTCCCAGTCGGATTTGTTTCTGCCGCGCCACGACAGGAACTCCCCCCCCCAATTTTTTTTTAATTAAAAAGAAAATCTAAAATCCTGGACCTAACCTCAGATAATGAGGCACAAGGGGAGACCAAATGCTATGTGCAAGGAGAAGAACCACTGCACACAGGCGGGCTGGGCGGATGATGCTGTATTTGAAAATGCTGATAGGACGTCCACCTGGGAAGAGCTAGAGCTGGTTAGTGCCTCAGCCACCCCATCTTCTGAACGTAGGGCCGCACGTGGACCATCCCCTGCAGTGGAGGTGAATTAGGGACAGTGGGCAATGACACATGGTGGTACCTGATAAAACAGATAAAGAAGTAAAGCCTCTTTTTTTGTTTGTTTTTGTTTTTCAGGGCTGCACCTGCGGCATATGGACGTTCCCAGGCCAGGGGTCAAATGGGAGCTACAACTGCCGGCCTACACCACAGCCACAGCAACTTGGGATCCGAGCTGCAGCTGCGACCTACACCACAGCTCACGGCAATGCCGGATCCTTAACCCACTGAGCGAGGCCAGGGATCGAACCCGCAATCTCATGGTTACTAGTGCAATTCATTTCCGCTGTGCCACTCTCAGCAGGAGCCTCTTGAGATCCCCCAGTGTCACGGCCCACAAGTCCGAGAAGGGTGACCGTGCAGCGACAAGCTGGGCTGGCCTAGTTGATGAGAACTTTACTGCTCCTTTTTCAACTGTCAACAGAACTCCTGGCTTTTTCCAGTTTCACCAGCTAGTCTCTGAATCTTCCTTTTCTGCCCAGGATCTCATCCACCCATGAGCCTGAGGCCTTCCTAGTCCTGCAGGACACCCCCACCCCGTCCATCTGGCTTGTCTGATATGTTTTCTCACCACTAGCCTGGGTTGTGGGGTTCCGGGAAGAACGCGGAGGTGGGGAGCCCTCCCCATCACACTCTCCAGGGGACCCTGACAGCGCAGACTTAATCCAGGGGAGATGGGCCTGGGCTTCTTGGTTAAAGTGGGGTCTGCCAGGTGCCCCCTGTCAAGTAAACCTTTTCCCTTTCCACCCTCTTGTCTTTGGAACCAATTCTTTGGGCAAGAGGCGGAGAGGGGAGCACGGACACACACAGCTCAGAATTCTTCCCCAGAACAGAGGTCTCATCTCTGGGCCTCGTCCCCCCTGGTTTACTCAATTACTCAGCCATTTATTCAGATCTCTGGGTTCAACAAGATGCTCTGTTATTTGGTTACTGCTCTGCTCTTCCAGCATTGGCCATGGGGACGGAGCTGTTTTCCATCCACCGGAGGTGGAGGGGCCAGGTCTGGGAAGGGAGAGGGGATGGAGACCCCAAGGACGATGACAGCGGTCCCAGAGACCCCGGCAGCTGCAGGAGCCAAAACGGAGTGTGCTCAAGGGACAGACATCAGTGTGCCCCCGTGGGGCCCGAACCTGATGGTGCAGATACAGGGGCGAGGAGGGACAGGGTGAGTGTTCCCGTCTGGAGGTCGGGTGCTCCTGCTCCTTGTCCCCCCTCTGTCCCAACCTTCACTGTGCTGCCCTGGCTCGTGTGACAGCCCTCTGAGGTGCACTTAGCCACACAAACCCCCCGACCCCCGGAACCTGGGCAGTGGGAACTGAGGGGAATTCACACCTTCGATCCTGGTAAGAGGACGTAAGACAGGAGGACTAGTGCCATCGGGCAGGGCCAGGTTGGGAGGCCTGTGAGCAGGGACTGAGGGTCCCAGAATCCTGACACTTGGGGTACCAGCCCAGGAAAGGGCAGCCATAAGGACTGTCCTGGTCTGATAATTAAAGGGCTGTGGTGGGTTGAATCAGGGCCCCTAAGGATGTCTGGGAAACCCCTAGAACCTGGGGGTGCTACCTTACACGGCAAAAGGGTCTTTGCAGATTTTATCAAGGTAAGGATCTTGAGATGGGAAAATTGTCTTGGACTATCAGGATGGCCCCCAATGTCATCACAAGTCCTTAAGAGCGGGAGGCAGTAAGCTCAGAGCAGGAGATGTGATGATGGAGGCAGGTTTCAGAGAGATCTGCAGAGGCTGCACTGCTGGCACTGAAGGTGGAAGAAGGGGCCACTGGCGGAAGCATGCAAGTGGCTTCCAGAGGCTGGAAAAGGCCAGGAAAACAGATCCTCTTCTGAAATTTCCAGAAGGAACAGCCCCAAAGACCCATTTTAAGACGTCTGACCTCCAGACCTGGAGGATAACAAACTTGTGTGGCTTTCGGCCTCAACTATGTGGCAGATTGTTACAGCAGCCACAGGAAGCTGACACAGGCTGTCACAAGGAAGCAGAGGCAGTGGCCCTGTGGGACCGCTCAGGGGAGTCACAAGGAGGTCGATTCCAAGTCAACACGAGATGATGACAAAGCCAGGACAGCCCTACTGCCCACAGCCCAACCTCTGCCCCGTGGGGAAGGTGGCCATTCCTAGAAGCAGATGCTCAGAGCCTCCTCCACGCGGGCCCGGCAGTGAGCAGGCACCTGCCCCCAGGCAGAAGCAAGCAAGACAATCTGGGGAACCGAACCGGCATGTGCGATGGAGGAAGCGAACAGGGAGATGGACCGAGCGATGGGGGCCTAGATTTGAGACTGGAAGGTCAAACTGGTATTCCTAAGTGGGGTGTTGGTGCTGAGGCGGGAATAAACGGGGCGGTGAGGGGGGACGGGGGTGGTGGCAGGTGCTTCATTCCAGGCAGTGAGACAGGATGTGCAAAAGGCCCTGGGGCAGGAACGAGTCAGCCAGTGAGAGAGAAGCGTGTGGATCCGCAGACTCAGCGGGGAAGGAGGGGATGGTGCAGGGAGGCCGAGAGGCCACCCACAGGGTCACTCGGTTGAGACGGGGTCTGACGGAGGGAGGCTGAGGGCGACCCAGGAGCCTGCTGCCCAAGTTCTGCCTGAGACCCAGGAGGGGTGGGGTTGTTTTCTGGGACCAGGGGCCGATGTGAAGTTCAGCAGGGCAGTGACTCCTGTTCCAAGGGTCCCGCTCTTGGCAGATTCTTGCCCACCCCGTAGCCTGAGCTTCCCAAACAGAGAAGGGGGTATCTAGACCCCTGGTACCAAGTGGTCCCAATACGTCACCAGGAAGGCTAGGACGGAAAACACACAGTGCGCCTGATTTTAATTAAAGTCTACTTAAAGACAGCCCAGTGGATCCACACTGGAAATGACCTGGAGTCAGTCCTGCCCAGAGGAGCTTTCCTCTCGCCCGCTGCCCCCATGCTCTGCCTCATCGCCCACCCTTACCCACCAGGCTGGTTGTAATGGCTATTCCTGTGGTTCCTTAGGGGTCCAATGGTGGAAAGCCACACTCTGACCTCTCCCGTCACCCGTCACCCGTCAGGGAAGTATCTCCTTGCGCAACCTGGAAGGCAGAGTCATGAGTTCGAGGCTGGCTCCGCCCTTCGCAAGGGGAGTGCCCTCAGGCAGGTGGCCCAGCTCCTGGGGCCTGGGCTTGCTGGTACCCACTTGGGGCGAGTGAGCCGAATGAAGAAGCATGTTCTCCCAGCTTCATCCTGCCGAGGTCTCCCTGCACTTGCCTGAAGAACCTGGAGCCCTCATGTACCAGGAATACGAGATGGGGTTGTTGCTGCAGAAATCAGTCTGGAGGGTCCCCAACTAGCCGAACACAGAGTGACCATGTGACCCAGCAATTCCGCTCCCAGGCCAGCCCTAAAAGAACCGAGAACAGACGCGCCAGCGAATCCTCGCACACCGTGTTTAGAGCAGCGCTAGCTGCAGTTGCCACAAGATGGAAACAACCCAAACGTCCATCGATGGGAGAGCAGATAAATAAAATGTGGTCCATCTGTGAAGTGGATTATTATTCAGCCGTAAAAAGGGATGGAGCGCTGACACGTGCGACCCTGTGGGTAAATCCTGAAAACTTTATGCCAGGCAAAAGACATCAGGCACAAAAGGCCACACGTTGTACAATCCCATATAAATGTCCACAACAGGCAGATCCAGAGAGATAGGAAACAGATTAGTGGGTGCTGGAGGCTGGGGGGGGGAGGTTTCCTTTCAGGATGATGACAATATTCCTTTTGAAGTAGGGATTGTGCAACACTGTGATTGCACTCCCTGCTGCCGAACTGCACATTCTAAAAAGGGGAAAAGTGGTGCAATTCTCTGGTGGCCTAGCAGTTAAGGATCCGACACCGTCACTGCTGTGGCCAGGGTCCTATTCCTGGCCCAGGAACTCTAACATGCCACAAGTGAGGCCAAAAAAATAAAAGGGGGGAAATGGTAACTTTTAAGTTGTGTGTATCTTACAGGAAGAAAACAAAAAATAGCCTCAAGAGTTGGCTCAGTGGAAACAAATCTGACTAGTATCCATGAGGATGCAGGTTTGATCCCTGGCCTTGCTCGGTGGGTTGAGGATTCGGCGTTACCATGAGCTGTGGTGTAGGTCGCAGACGTGGCTCGGATCCCATGTGGCTGGGGCTGGGGCGTAGGTTGGCGGCTGCAGCTCTGATCGGACCCCTAGCCTGGGAACCTCCATATGCTGTGAGTGCTGCCCTAAAAAGACAGAAAACAAAACAAAACAAAACAAAACAAAAAAAAACAACCAGCCACAGACCCCCATCTGCCCTGGGAGGCCCTTCTCTGATCCATCAGGACTCCTGGGTGGTAGGAGTCACGCCTGGGGCCTCCCTTCCTCACAGACCCCACTCTTCCTACTAGGCTATTTTGGGTCAGATCAACTTGGTGCCTGCCACGTACGCACCCTGGGGAGGTGGCAGCGCTGAGGAGGTAGGGCGTGTGGGCAGGTGACCCACATGGGGGTGACACTGAGTGGAGCTCTCTGTGGGCGAGAGACGAGGCAGGGGGCAGGGGTCTGTCCTGGGACCCAATGTGAGAGCAGCAGACAGGAGGACCCCCTATTCCACACACCTCCCCCAAGGAGTGAATTCAGGCGGGAAACAAAGGCAGGCCAAGTTTGCGTGTGCATGCAGCAGTGGGCCATGGAAGATGCTGCTTGCAGGAAAGGACAGAGCGTCCCCCCCGCCCCCTCCTCGTGCACTGCTACCGGACCTCTCACCTCTGGACCTCAGCTGCTGCACTGTCCCAGCCAGGGCCCCCCCCACAAACTGCAGGCCTCCCCCAGGCCTCTCTTCAGTGTTTGCGACCCTGGGGCTGAGTCTGGGTCACCTGGGAGCTTGGAACACCTGCTGTCAGAGTGATGATGACGATGATGAGCTCTGTGGACCCAACCCTGATGGCCACCTACGGAAGAACAGGTTTGTACAGGTGGTACAGGCACACAGTGGGGGCCACAGGACAACACAGGATGAGCTGCCGCCATGTGCAACGACAGGGACGGATCCTACAGGCAGAGCAGTGGAGAGAGAAACCGACACAAAAGACTGTGTACCAGATCTAAATAAAATCCAAGCCCAGTAACACAACATGGTCCTCCACACAACGGGATGTCACTCAGCTTTCAAGAGGAAGGATATTCTGGAGTTCCCATCGTGGCGCAGCGGAAACGAATTTGACTAGGAATCATGAGGTTGTGGGTTCGATCTCTGGCCTCGCTCAGTGGGTTAAGGATCCATTGCTGTGAGCTGTGGTGTAGGTCGCTCGGATCCTGAGTTGCTTTGGCTGTAGTGTAGGCTGGCAGCTGTAGCTCCGATTCCACCCCTACCCTGGGAACCTCCACATGCCAAGGGTATGGACCCCCCCTCCACCAAAAAAAAAAAAAAAAAAAAAAAAACAGAGGAAGGACATTCTGACACATGCTGCGACATGGATGGACCCTGAGCACATCACGTTAAGCGTGATAAGCCAGTCACAGAAGGGCAAATACTGTAGGATTCCACTTTCATGAGGTCCCCAGAGCATCAGATTCATAGAGACCAAGAGTCACGGGGGTGCCAGAGGCTGGGAGAGCGGACTGGGAAGTTAGTGTTTGATGGGGACAGGGTTTCACTTTGGAAAGATGGAAAAGTTCTGGAGATGGATGGAGGCAATGGCTACACAGCAGTGTGAGTGTACTTCAAGCTGCTGACCTGTACATAAGGAAAAAGCCTTTGAAGATGGTACATTTTATGTTGTATATCTCAACATAATTAAAAAAGAAATTCAAGCACAGACAAAACACATCTGTGGCAATAAAGATCGGAATGGGGTTAATGCTGGGGAGTATGAGAAGAAGAGGTTGTGGAGAGGCCAGTAGGGGCTTGAAATGCTCTCTCTCTCTTCTGATCGGACTTCACGCCTGAACAGGTGTCAAATTCCTTGAGCTGTACACGTATGAGTTATTCACTTTACTGTACGGAAGTCATAGTGCAATAAAAATGCTTTAAACAGTAAAACAAAACAAAAACAGACCTTCCGGGTTCCTCCCAGGCTAAGCAACTCTGAGCGTCTGTTCCCAGTTCCCAGAGGACTACGATGGCACCTGAGGGGCGAAGGGCGCTGCTCGCCTTCCTCCCACCTGTGGAGGATACCTGCTGAAGACTTTGGCAATGACTTAAAATGGAAAGGAGATTTTTTTTTTTTTTGTCTTTTGTCTTTTCAGGCCCACACCCGCGGCACATGGAGGTTGCCAGGCTAGGGGTCTAATCAGAGTGGCAGCTGCCAGCCTTCGCCACAGCCACAGCAATGTGGGATCCAAGCCGCGTCTGCGACCTACACCACAGCTCACGGCAACACCAGATCCTTAACCCATTGAGCGAGGCCAGGGATGGAACCCGCAACCTCATGGTTTCTAGTCGGATTCGTTAACCACTGTGCCACGATGGGAACTCCGAGAGCAATGGCTTTGACATCGGTCTGGAGCTCTGTGCTGGCACGTTTCAGTGGAAGCCTGGACACAACTCACAATGTGGGTCTCCCATCCTGGCCCTCATCTCACAGCTGGGGAGACACAAGTGGTCAGAGGCTTTGAGCTTGGGTCCGCGGACTACGGCTTGCGCACAGCAGCTGGGCTTCGAGGTGAGGCCCTCTCCTGCACCTCTCACCAGCACCAAGGACTAGGTTCTCCGAACTCAGTTCCTTCTCAAGACCCTTTTGTGCTTCCCAGCCCCTCGGCCATCTCTTGGGTCCCATGACATCCAGGCTCACGCACTTCTTCTGTTCACAACACTTGGCAACCTGGCTAACTCCTTGCTGGCTCTCAGGTCTCCGGGAGCTTTCCCAGCCCCCAGCCTCTGCTCAGGACCCATCAATGATAACACCCCCAGTCACTTGGGGAAGGTCTGATCCACGTCCGTGTTCCCCGCCTTTCCGAGCCTGTGTTTCTGCCTCCTCTGCACCCGCCCCTGACCCTTTCACACAGAGGGATGGCACGGACTACAGACAGCTCTGTCATAAGGCTTCAGCTCTGTGCCGCTCCTGGAGGCTGTGCTGGTGGTGGTGTTTCAGGATGCTGTACACACGTTCGTGGCAAATAGTGGCTGAAGGTATGGTGCCATGGGTGACTGGTTTGAGGGAGGACAGGGATCTCGATTCAGGAGTCTGTTCCAGCTTCCCCACATTCTCCCTATGTGTCTTTGGGCAAAGGTCCCCGAAGCCCAGGACACCCTAAAACTGGGATGATCTTGGAGTTCCTGTCGTGGCGCAGCAGAAATAAATCTGACTAGGAACGATGAGGTTGCGGGTTCCGTCCCTGACCTCGTTCGGGGGGTTAAGGATCCCGCGTTGCCATGAGCTGCGGTATAGGTCACAGATGTGTCTCAGATCTGGCGTGGCTATGGCTGTGGCTGGCAGCTGTAGCTCCAATTCGACCTCTAGCCTGGGAACCTGCATATGCCGCAGGTGTGGCCCTAAAAAGCAAAACAAACAAACAAACAAAAAAACTGGGATGATCTAGAACCAAGCTCATAGTTCGGGAAGCACATGCCAAAGGGTGGCAAGGAACAAAAGGAAGACATACATTCACCTGTCTGGGTCCTTGCTAGCTCTGAAGAGATGCCATTTTCCAGCAGGGAGGCAGGTGAGCGAGGGAGCCAACAGGGGCTGCACACATTGGCCATCTGGAGGGGCTCTGACCTACCGGCCTCGTCTTGTCTGAAACAGCAGAGGTGGCTGCATAAGTCCTTCCCTGAATAACGCCCCCCACAGGAAAGCAGGCTTCACAGCTGGAGGGGCTGAATGAGGTCTCCCCAAGTTCCTGGCCACCCAGCACCTCAGAAATCGGCCTTATTTGGAAATAGGGTTTTTGCAGGTGTGATGAGTTAAGGATATCCGGGTGAGATTTGATGGGCGTCCAGTGACAGCTGTCCTTATAAAAGGATACACACGCACAGGAAAGAAGGCCATGTGGAGATGGAGGCGGGGATTAGGGTGATGTGGCCGCAAGCCAAGGAACTCAAGGACTGCTGGCTGCCCACCAGAGTCATGGAAAGATTCTCCTTCAGGAGCCCCAGTAGGACCCAACTCTGCTGTCTTAGTGCTGGCTGCTGTGACAAAACGCCACAGGCGGGGTGGCTTACACACAACAGAAATGAATCTCTCACGGTTCTGGAGGCTGGGTGGGAAATCTAAGATCAGGGTGCCAGCAGATTTGGTAGCTGTTCAGAATGCTCTTCCTGGTTCACAGATGGCCACCTCTCCATGTCCTTGCCTAGCAGAAGGGGCGAGGGAGTTCTTTTAGGCCTTGTTCATAAGGGTGTGAATGCCATTCATGCTGGCTCCACCCTCATATCCTAAGCACTGGCCCGAACCCCACCTCCTAATGCCATCGCGTTGGGGATTAAGTCTCAAAATATGAATTTTAGGGGAGACACAAGCATTCAGTCTATAGCTCCAACAAACACCTTTATTTTTTTTTATTTATTTATTTATTTTAGGGCCGCACCCGTGGCATATGGCGGTTCCCAGGCTAGGGATCTAATCTAAGCTACAGCTGCCAGCCTTCGCCACAGCCACAGCAACGCCAGATCCGAGCCATGTCTGTGACCTACACCACGGCTCACGGCAATGCCGGATCTTTAACCCACTGAGCAAGGCATGGGATTGAACTCGCAGCCTCATGGTTCTTAGATTCATTTCCACTGTGCCACAATGGGAACTCCCATCTTTATTTATTTTTTTGTCTTCTGTCTTTTTTCAGGGCCACCCCTGCAGCATATGGAGGTTCTCAGGCTAAGAATCTAATCGGAGCTACAGCTGCCGACCTGCACCACAGCCACAGCAATGCCAGATCCGAGCTGTGTCTGCGACCTACACCACAGCTGACGGCAACGCCGGATCCTTAACCCACTGAGCGAGGCCAGGGATCGAACCCGCAGTCTCATGGTTCTTAGTCAGATTGGTTTCCGCTGTACCACGACGGGAACTCTGAAAACACAATGCGTTCTTTAAAAAGCTGGCTGGCAAAACCCAAACAAACTAACAGCCCTGATCACCTCGATATTCCTCTAATGTCTGTTTACCAAAACGGAAGAGAAAAACAGAAAATGGGATGACGCATGGGAAAAGGCCTGCCCCCCAGCTGATGACTCCCTCCACCTGGTACCAATAACGGGAAACCATCGAGAACTCAAGACAGCTTCCCAAACAGATTTTACACCTGACTGGTCCCAGTCGCATCTGACACCCTCACTGTTTTGGAGCATCCAAGTGAAGAAGGAGAGAAAAATAATGGCCAAATAGCTCAGACCTCCCCTCCTGGGACTCCGGGTGACGCCTGCATCTTTTTCTTTAGAAAAGACAGTCTCCCCCGCCCTGCCCCAAGCCCTTCACACATTGTTCCATAACCCCAAGGCTTCCTTCAAAACTTGGCAGAGGAGGGACGCAATGTTTCTAGGCCTGAACTTTAGACCTCAGAAGAGAAACAGAAATCTAATGTTTAATCACCACCCCACGGGCCAGAACACCTTAAGAGATAGAAAGATCGGAGAGACCAGAACACTTGATAATAACCGCCCTGGCCGCCGGGGGAGGAAAGAGGCATTCCGACTTCCCAGCTGTGAGAATATGGATGACAGCACAGCGTCCACAGAGGAACATGAACCACGTAAATAGACATGCCCTCTGGCCTGGCCGCTCCTGGGAAGCTGCTGCAGCTGGCTGTTAAAACACCATGAAGACAGAAAGGACTGTGCACTGCGGGAGCCCCCAAACACATTCACTACATCTCTGCTCATGCGAGGTTCTATCTATTCATTGCAGCTTGGTTCGTGAAAGCACAAGAGTGACAACTTAAAAAGCCGCCAGGGAGAGATGAGCTGATTATAAAATCATCCACCCTTTTGATAAAATCTTAAACAAATTTACCAGCGGCTTAAAAGGGGTGGTGGTGGGGGGTGAACACCCCTCCCCCAGAGCCACAGGCTATCTCTGGAAGGGAACGTTATTAGATCAGAGAAATTATTAATAACGAGGGCCCCCAGAGGGGGATGGGGTACAGGTATGGAGAGACCAGCCAGGTTTTCCTCTTACATCCTTACGTACTGTTTGATTTTATTTTTTACCAAGTACATCACTTACTCTGTCCAAGTTTATTCACGCATTCACAATGTGTTTATATATATAATATACGCATGTACATATGTATATATAAAATGTGTGTGCATATGTACAGCATCTACAAACGTATACATACCAACATGAACACACACACAATTTAAATGACTCCTTTTGAATTTGGACAGAAAACCCCAATGGCTTCAGTTTCCACAGAAGCTGAAGGTGAAAAAAAACCCTCCAGAACATTCCAGCACCATCTTTGCAGGGGAAGCCAGGAGAGGGGTAAGAAATACTATCAAGCCTTACAGGAAACAGCACGTTACTGCTTTTTTGACAACAAAAACTTCTTCCCCCTTGCACACTTGCAAATCACACTCCGGGGAACTTGAAAAATTCCGGAAAAATCTTTATCCCCAGCATGCCAGGCTCCAGTTTTGCAGTTATCTCTAAGCGACTGAAACATTAGCTTTAGTGAGAACACTGTGAAGAGTGTTTCCTTACTCTCTCGGTTCATCAGCTTCCAGGTCCCAAGGAGCTCTCCCGAGTCAGCAAAGGGTCTGCAAGATCTAGAGCCAGAGGCCTTGATCCCCGAAAGTCCTCACCCCTGCCCCCAGGCAACCCTACCTGTCGGGCCAGTGGCACTTTAGCTGTTGAAGCCCGGCTGCAACAGCGCCCCGCCTCCACTAGCTACAGGGCTCAGAGACACGTGCTGAGAAAACCCTGGGGCCACCCCTTCCAGCTCAGCCTTCCGACCCAGTCAAAGTCATGACTCCTAAGCAACAGCTGCAAGGAGGGTGGGGGGTCCCCTCCGCTGTCAACCCCACAGAGCTAAACACAACACATGGGCAAAAACGGGCTTGATCCACAGAGAAGGGTCAGCAGACATGTTCAGGAAGGGGTGGGCAGTGCCTCCCCAGTTCAAATCGCTTTAGATTTGTGGCTGGTAAAATGGAGATAATTCCGGTTTGTCTGGCTGAAGGGATTATTCTAAGCCTGGAAATCACTTTATAGACCGTCACAAATGAAAAAATATCTGGGTGGGCTTTTCTTGTGGATCGTGTGTGTGGAGGGTGCAGTGATCCTGAGATATGAAAGCTTTGGGTGAATGCTGGAAAATCCGGGGCGGTTGGGAAGGATTAGGGAGGGGGCACAAATATAGCTGCGTTTGGAAGGTAGTAAGGGTGGGTGCACGGACTGGGAATGTGTGAGTGAGAGAGGGCCCAGGGCAGGTATGTGCATGTGTCTGGGCGGTGGTGGCGCGGCGTACCTGAGGGCACTGACCCAGATTATTTAAGAGAGGGGGCAGTGAGAGGGTCATAGTCCTGGGTATGAGAAAACCTGTGAGGAGATAGGAACAGGTCTAGATATGACTGGGGGTCGGTGAGCCTGGGGTCACAGGCTCGAGTATGGGTGTGGAGGTACGAGCCCAGGTGTGGCAGAGAGGGGGACGGAAAGGAGGGGGGAGACCACGCAATGGTGTGGGGGTGTCATTCAGGAACGGACTGAGGCGACATGTGGGGTATTCGTGAGCCGGGGCGCAGTGTCAGGTGTGTAAGGGGGACTATGAGCGGGAGCATAGACTCAGGTGCACGCAGGGGTGCAGGCTCAACTGTGCGGGGCGCCTGGGGGCATAGCCCCAGGGTTGTGGGGGAAGTCAGCAAGGCGGACAGTCTTAAGTGTATAAGGGGAGATGTCAACGAGAATGGATGTGATGGCAGGTGTGTGGGGGCTGACAGTGAGGGTCTCAGATCCGGCTGGGGGCCCCCAAGAGACACCAGGCGCGGGGCGTGGAGGTCAGGAGGGTGGGCTTTAACCTCTTCCAGTCTCTGTGATGCTGCTGTCACTCCCCGCCTCGTCTGCCCTCGCCCCAGGCCCATGACGGAACTATGCCTCGCCCCAAGTCGGCCCAAAGGGCGCGGGCTCCCCCTACGCCTGAGCCGCCCCACGCCCCCCGTGCCTCCTCACCGGCTGGGAAGCGTCGCCGCCCGCCGTCGCCGCCCGCCGCCGCCGCCGCCGCCGCCGCCACAGCCCCACCTCGCGCACTCTCGGCGCGCGCCGCGGGAGGGGTCCACGCTGTACTCCGATTGGCTGCCTGCTGGCCAATCATCTCTGAAGACAGCGGAGATTGGTGAGCATGAAGCGGACGGGCAGCATCTGCAGCCAATAACTGGAGGATAAAGGCGGGGCTGTTGGGAGAGACTGTGGGTCCCGGGGGTGCCCTGCTGGGTGTGAGATGCTGGGAGGCGAGGGCCTTGAGGCAGGCGAAGATTGGAGCCCTCGGAGAAGAAGGGCAGCCCGAAGGACCAATCGCTTGGGAGAAAGGGCGGGGCTACGAAGAAGCTGGGGCGACTGGCAGCGAGGAACGGAGGGCGTAGCCCGGAGGGCGATGGAGATTGACTGCGAAGCCAAAGACAGGCAGGGCCGGCGGCCAGTCGCGAGGGCCGTGGGCGGTGCGCCCTGGACGAGATTTTGGAGCAAAGGTGTAGAGTTTGGCCCTGAGCACGGTGGCCGGCGGTGGCCTCGGGCGTCTGGCATAGGGTCCCCTGAGGCTGTGGCAAAGTCAGTGCAGAAGCAGGACCTCCAACTTGAGCGGTGAACTTGGCCACTAAAAGGGAATACCCACTATTCCCCTGCAGACGCTATGGAGGAGGCAAGAGTCTCCCTGGAGGTCACTCAGCTGCCCTCTGCGGCTCTGGGCAAAATGTGGAAATAGGTGGAATTTTACGTGCTTTGTGATCTTCTGGAAATGTTTGACTTCTCCGAATTCACACTTACTCCTCCACAGGACTGAATGACATCCCTGTCCGGCCACTTCCCTGCTATGCCTTTGGTGAATTAACTGAATCCTAACCGGAATCCCATGAGGTCAAAGCGACTACTGGCTCCATTTTACAGAAGCCAGAGCACAGAGAGGTCAAGTCCCTTGCCCATGCTCACACAGCACTTCAGCAGGCCCAAAGTAGCCTGGTTTTAAGAAGGGTAAGGCCGTGCCAAAGAACAGCCCCCGGGGGCCTGAGTGACATGGGTTTGAATACCTGTCCAGCCACTAGCTGACATTACAACAGGAATCGTGTACAATCCCTGAGACCTTGTGTTTTGAAATGAAAGACTTTTCCTTTAGCCTCCCACACTCTCCTCAGCCTTGAAAGACCAATTGAAGAGTTAAAGATTACAAAATATTGTTACGGCTCAAAAACTAGTTAAAACAGTCCCCATCGGGAATTCCCATTGTGGTGCAGCGGTTAACAAATCTGACTAGGAACCGTGAGGTTGTGGGTTCGATCCCTGGCCTTGACCAGTGGGTTAAAGATCCGACGTTGCTGTGAGCTGTGGTGTAGTTCGCAGACGCGGCTCGGATCTGGCTTGCTGTGGCTGTGGTGCAGTCCAGCAGCTGTAGCTCCGATTGGACCCCTAGCCTGGGACTCTCCATATGCTGCAGGTGTGGCCCTAAAAAGAAAGAAAAGCAAAAACAAACAAACCAAAAAACCCTTGCTATCTGCTCTCAAGGCAGATATTAGCCTGCCGTGGCTTCCTCTGCCTGGCAATGCAATAAAGCTGTTCTTTCTGCTTTGCCCAAAACTCTGTCTCTGAGACTTAGTTGGTGCTGCTGTACAGAGGCTGCAATTCGGCCACATGAACTTGGGCAAGGCACTTGTGAACCTCTCAGTTTTCTCAAGGGACAATGGTTCCTACACCTTGATCTTTCCTCTCTGGGGCTGCTCCCCTGGGAGAACTGATATTCCAGCCCTCACCTTGACCTTCTGGTGAAGGCATCTGACCCTCCACAGGTCACATCTGACCCATGAGCCCCAGCTCTTCTGTGAGGTATGGGGTCACGAGAGTCTTTGCAGATAGTTAGGGAGACACCTGCAGCCCAGCACCAGGCTGGGTCACTGGCACCTCCACCAAGCCTGCCCTGTCCTCTGACTCACAAAGTGCACTCCCTTAATATCTAGGGCATAGGGGATTACAAATATTCCCAGATACTGGCTCTTATTTCCTCTAGGTGTGGGCTGGGGTTGGTGGAAATCAAGTTCAGAACAAGAGAATCCTGGGAGAGAGCTAGGCTGTAATAAGGGCTCATAGTTCAGATCTGGACAAGTCCCTGGCTAAGTTCTCAGTCCATAATTTTGCAAAGGGCCCGTCTGAGGAAACAGCGAGGGCTCACAAGCGGAAGTCACTAGCCTGAGGCTACCATCTGATGCCTGATATTCCCATGATACTCCCACCAGAGTCTCTGCTCAAATATCTCCCTACTGTGGTTTGCTTCCCTGAAACTTCCAAGCCCCCGTCGCCATCCCACCCTCTGGAGAAGAGGTGGAAGCTTGAGTCTGGTGACTCAGCTGAGTCTGGTGGCAGGCCTGGGCACTTCTCAAATACTAGCTTTTGGAGTTCCTGCTGTGGGACAACAGGATTGGCAGTATCTTTGGAGCACTGGGACACAGTTCGCTCCCCAGTCCAGTGGATTAAGGATCCAGCACTGCCACAGCTCAGATCTGACCCCTGCCCTGGGAACTCCATATGCTGTGGGGTGGCAAAAACCAACCAACCAACCAACCCAGCCAAAAGAAACAAACAAAAATCTCCCGACCTGATTTCCAGAAAGGGGTGTTGGCGCTCACTTTGTGGGTGGGAAAACTGAGCTTTGTGCAACAAGGGTCTCTTACTGGAAGGGCCCAGGCTTTGGATCCCTGGTCTTCCAGGCTTGTTGATCATAGGACTTTAGCAAGTGACTCAAACGCCCTGCCTCAGTTTCTCCAAGGAGCTTCCAGGGTTGATGGGAGCATAAATGAAATGAATAGAAGCGAACCACAATGGTGCTGATCTGCAGTGAGTGCGTGCTGAGTGTGGGTTGGATAAAATGTTCTTTGTCAGGGCCTCTGTTTCCCGCTCTCTAAATAGCACTTGATGGAATGTGAACAGAGAGGCCAACTATGGGTGTGGTCTGTCACCCAAATAGGGAGATAGTTATACTGCAGGAGTCCCCCCCACCTGCAGCGCTCACCTGCTGGGTCTTGTGAGGGAAGCAGCGAGCTTCTGGAAAGTCCCACGGTACCCCCAGGGACAGTGCCAACCGAGGCAAAGGTCAGGCAGTGGCCCAGCGCTGGGCCGCCTCTACTGATGGTGCCAAAGGCACTGGCTGGGCTCTGGCTTCTGTTTGCTTGTCAGCAAGCTGGCACTGGCCAATCTCACAGCCAGCTCCCAGCAGTGGCAGGCTGTGTCTCTTGGCATTGGCAACTGACACGCCCTACCACGGGCACCTCAGGTTGGGGTGCCTCTTGCGGGGGGTACCCCGGCTCTTCCCCATCCGCCTGGCTTCCCCTAAGCAGGACACTGACTCTGTGCCTTGTCCCCCCTCACCACTCCCACGTTCCCTCTACTTCTTGAGGATCCCAGGAATCATCTGACACAATGGCCACAAGCCAGGCCTGGGCACGGTGACAGAGCTCAGTCAGCCAAGGCTGGAGAGCCATCTGCCCAAGGTCAGGGCAATGCTGGCAACAGAGGAGGGGCGTGAAGGAAGGCCGAAGCGGGTCCTTATCCCACTGGCACCGCTCCAATGCCTGCCGGTGAAGGTGCTTCCCATCTGGAAAATGGGGTTCACCCCGGCCCTGCCTCTCAGAGGTGTTTGCAGTGAAAAAACAAGAGTGTTCCCTTCCCAGGACCCCGGCTGGAGGGACAGATACATCCTGGCTGGACCTCCTGGACTCAGCACACAATGTCAAGACTAAGCAGTTTCAAGGCGGTCTCACTTGGCCTCCCAGAGGCTCAGGGAGGTCAGGCCAATCCTCTAAAATCACACGGCAGTAGAGGCAGATCCGAATGTGCTGGTCCCTCCCTGGCAGCGGGTCCCCCCTCGGCCCGGCATTCCTGTGTCATCAATGATAGGATGTGCCAGGTATCCCCTGAAGCAGGCTTTGCTGAGGGCTGTGGCCCCGGGCTGTGACATACTTAGCCCATTTTCAGGGGAGGGGGCAGAGGCTCACTGGAGGTGGCAGAGGAGGGACTAGAACAAAGGCCTGGCTGACATCGAGGAAATGGCAGTGAAATGCGGGGTCTTCAGCTGCAAGGAGGGGCCTCACCCAGCCTGGGCCAAAAAGGCCCTGACTCACACCCACTGAAGACACCCTCAGGCAAGCTGTGGAGGACTGATAAGCAAGAGCCACCCCTTGGAAGGACACGGAAGCCTGCCCACATGGAGCTCACAGGCGATGGGGTGGGGCGGGGAGCCTATCGCGGACAAACGAGAAAAGCACACCAGCCAGGCAACCTCAGATAGGGTTAGAGGTCCGAGACACAGCACAAGTGGTGAGGGGACTGGGGTGCCAGGGCAGGGGGAAGGTGGGGAAATCGCTCCGAGGAGGCAATGTGTGAGCTGGTACCTGGTGCCAGGAAAGAGCAAGCCATGGGCAGGGCTGTGGGGGGGCAGCCGCTGTGACTGGAAATCTGATTAAAGGGGAGCATGGGCAAGATGAGGCTGGGAGGTAGGCGGGTCCTGGAGGACCACTGGGTTTTACGGGGAGGGCAATGGGGAGCCACAGGCAGACTGAGAGCGGAGTTGAGGCAGGAATAACATACGGGGCCGGCACCTCGCGGGCTTCCCCAGAAATGGAAGCACCCCATCCCGCCACGAGGCAGATGAAGAAACATGAGGTTCACAGGGTCTGAGGGCCGCTCCAAGGTCACGGGACTGGCCCAAGGTCACATGGGTGGCCAAATCAGGGCAACCTGGAGCAGATATGGGATCCTTCTTCACGCTGGCTGAGTGCCCAGTGAGGGAGGTCAGGGCTGAGTGGCCGGCTCAAAGGTTCTCATCAGCCCCACCGAGCTGGTGGGGCCCCACTGCAGGGGAGTGGGACCAGGGTGGTATTGCCCTAATAGCTATTCAGATGAGCCAATTTCCGTAGAAACCAGGAGCCTTCTGGGAAATGGCTTGAGCCGACGTCAAGGACAGAATTCACTCTTCAGCCTAGAAGAGGTGAAAGACCAGCAGGGGGTTGGGGGCTCCAAGAAGTAGGAGGGCTTCCTGATGTGCGGGCTGGAGCCCACCAGGGGCCTGAGGCTGCCCTGACCCTGACTGGGCCACGCGGGTTGCTCAAGCTGCCAGGTGACCCCCAAGGGGGACCCCCAGGGTGAACGCAGAGAAGGAGAGCTGGGGTGTGCCAGGCACCGCTGCCTGGGGACCCCCAAAAACACCCGTGGGGATGGGCACTGGGGGTAGCAACAAGGATGCCCAACTTACAGATGGAGAAACTGAGGCTAAGAGAGGGAAGGAGGGCTGCCAGTGAGCGAGGACAACGGCGTGGTCGGGCAGGAGAGGGCAGGACGGTCCTTCTGGGGTGAGTCGGGTGCTGAAGCTAAGACAGGTGGGTGTCTCCCATGGGCCCAGCTCTGCTCCCACACCCCTGGGAGGGGGCTCTCTCCCCTCCCCATCCCTCACAGGATCAAATCAAGGCTCAGAGAGGTTACATCACCAGCTGAAGGCCACACAGCTCCGGGGTCAAGATACTGGGCACTCCAGCCCCCCAAGGCAAGGCACATTCAGAAACAGCAACCTTGACGTTGGTAGATCCCAAGTCTGAGGATGACCCCGGCAGCCCACCTCCCTGTTTTCCAGGTTGCTTCCTTTGCTTTCCTCAGTGAACCCACGGCCGCCCCAAACTCGCACCCCTCCCTTGTTCTTTGGGTCACTGGCTGCAGCCCCCATGCCCCACAGCTATGGAAGCGACCCCTCCATTGTCCAACCAACACTCTTTTATTACCAGGCTGCACGGGCTGGCCTGGGACACACACAGAGAGAGAGAGAGACAAACGAGGCTTGGTCCCTGCCCTCTGTTCAGCACAGCCAGACATCGGGGCGATCCATTTTACAGGTGACAGCAACAGCAGCAGGCGTGAGAACGCGCATGTAGCAACAGAGAGGGGACTCCCTGCCCTGCTTTGAGGTTGGCCAGTGTGGCTTCCCTGTTTCAGACGGACCTTCGGCCCCAAGCCATGCTCAGGGGGCACTTCTGCTGGGAGAGGGCGCGGGGTAGGGCGGCCCGGGACGGACGGTGCCCGTGCTCGCGGCCGGTGAGGGGAAGGGCGTGCAGGGGGGCCGGGACCCGGGGGTGCTTTCCGCTGTGCAGGAGCCTCACTGATGCTCCCTTCCCACTCCCTGGCCTGTACTGGGTCCCCGGCAGAAAACTCCTCTTATTGACGGGGGTGGGATTGGGTTCCTGCCCCCACCCCCGCCCCCACCCCGAGCTGCTCCTGAGTCACATGACTCACCCAGAGTCCCAGCTCAGACTGAGCCTGGGGTCACGGTGCCAGGTTGCCCTTCTGGCCAGTCCACAGCTCCCGGAGCTCAACGTGGCAGCCCAGGTCCCTCAGGGCGGCCTTGGCCACGTCCTCACAGTCACGGTGGGAGGCACGGGCCTGAGAAATGAGGGCCTCCGCCCCCAGGTCAAGGATGGGCTGTGAGAAGGCTTGGCTGCGGGCCACCAGGTTTCGTATCAGCATGCAGGCCTGTTTCTAGAAGGGAGAACAGAAGATGAGTGGCTGTGAGCCAGTGGGTGGGGCCGGGGAGGGGGGGTCCACTCTGACCTCGGGATCCTCAGCATAACACAGCATGACTGCACCCAGCATTTAGCGGGTGCCTACGCTCTGACTCATCAGGCTAGATTCGTGCCTTCACTTCATCCTTGTGGAAGTCCTGGGAGGCAGGACTAATCCTCGCATCTCCCAGGTGAGGAGACTGAAGCTCAGCGTAGCCAAGTGGTTTGGCGAGTAGGGGCTGATCCCTCAGGTTTGGGACCTAAAGTCTCAGAGCAACATCCCCTGATGCTGGCAAGAGCCTGGCCGGGTGATGGGGAGGAGGGCAGGGAGACAGTGGGAAGAGTGGGGCTGTACACAGGGTCCATCTGTCAATTACACTGTTACTTATTCAGTCAGCATGCGTGTTTCGTGCCTCTGCCCAGAGTGGGCGCTCAGCAGCATCCCAGCATGGCGTCCACCACCACGGGGAGAGCAGATGAGAAGCAGGTGAGAGCGAGGGCCTGCCCGGTCTCAGGACCAAAGAGGAGGCCCCCTGTGCTGGGACGCTATGAAAGGTGGGAGGCAGGGAGCGCCCTGGGGTCCACTATAGGGAGGAGCGTGGGTTTCTGGCAGAGCCATGCATTGCCCTGTCTATACTTCAGCTCTGCTGACTCCATAGCAAGGTGTAGACCGCGGTCTCACACGCAAAACGCAAAGCAGCAGGAGTTCCCTTCATGGCTCAGCAGTTAACAAACCCGACTAGGATCCATGAGGACGAGGGTTTGATCCCTGGCCTCACTCGGTGGGTTGGAGATCTGGCGTTGCCATGAGCTACGGTGTAGGTCGCAGACGCAGCTCAGATCCTGCGTTGCTGTGGCTGTGGTGCAGGCCAGCAGCTGTAGCTCCGATTCAACCCCTAGCCTGGGAACTTCCATATGCCACGGGTGTGGCCTTAAAAAAAAAAAAACAAAAAACACAGAGCAGCAGCCTAAGGTGGGGCAGGACACCTTCCCCGAACCCAGCAGAGCCCCATCTGCTAGTCCCCGCAAGGCCCCTGCTCCTTCTCCCCAGATCCCCCGAAGAGACTGTTAGGAATGGAAAAGATCAAATGCAAGAAGAGAAAGGAGGAGTTGCCCAGTGGCCTAGTAGTTAAGGATCTGGCATCGTCACTGCAATGGCAAGGATTCAGTTCTTGGCCAGGGAACTTCTGCATGCCTCAGGTGTGCCCCCCCCCCAAATCAAGGAACAAGAAAGGAGACAGCAGCAGGCAGAACTGAGCATTTCCGCATGTGGGAAGTAGGTGTCGGACACTGGGAGCTGAGAAAGAAGAAGCAGTGACCTTGGGGCTTAGGTCATGATGGGGAAGGGACAGCGACCAAGAGGCCCTGCGTCCTGTACCACCCCCTCCCAACCCTCCCAACCCGCGTGCGGGCCTCTCACCCTACCTGCCGACTGGGCTCCCATCCCCTCCTGCTGTCCCCGCGCCTACCTGAACGCCAGCCTCCTGCGGGTGCGCCTTCATGGCCCGCAGTGCGGCCAGGGCCCCGCCGCCCTCCACGATGACGCGGCTGTTCTCCGGTTTGCGCAGGGCCAGGACACACAGGGCCGCACAGCTCTGCTCACACACCTGCAGGGCAGGTCACAGGGCTGGCCGGGGAGAGGCAGACAGACTCCCACCGTCACCAGCTCCCCAGGTGAACGCCCCACAAGCTCGCCTGGACAGACCACCGCCAGCCCGTACGTGTAAAACCGGACCAGAAATAACAGAAATGATACCAGGCTGTATCAGCCAGGCTCCTGGGGTGACAGTCTGGTCCCAGGTCCCTTGCTTGCCTCCACCCTCCTCTTATCTTTTCCTTTTTCTTTTTTTAAACTTTTTTAGGGCTGCACCTGTGGCATATGGAGGTTCCTGGGCTAGGGGGTCTAATTGGAGCTGTAGCCGCCGGCCTAGACCACAGCCACAGCAACGCGGGATCCTTAACCCACTGAGCAAGGCCAGGGATCGAACCTGCATCCTCATGAATCCTAGTTGGGTTTGTTAACTGCTGAGCCATGAAGGGAACTCCCTGCCAACCCTCTTACTTGCCGGCCTCACCCTAGACCTGGCCCTGCCTGGGAGACAGGAAAGACCACTGCATAGATGCTGATCTGGGGCTCCAGCCACGCTGCCTCGCCTCGTGTGTGCCCCCGCCCCCACTCCGGCCTTGAGTGCCTACCTGGGGACTGGCCAGGTGCCGGGTCATAGCAGCCACAATGGGCTCCGTTCCCCCAGCACGGACAATGGCATCCTTCACGTCATCGTTGCCTGCGATGGCCCTCAGGGCACTCAGCACTTGCTTCACAAGGTCCTGAACGGGGGGCAACACACAGGTCACCCCCGGCCGGCTCCCCTCTCCCGAGCAGCACCAGGCGCCAAATGCTTGGCTTCTGGATTGTGGCAGGGGGTTCTCCAGGGAGGATCTGGGGCTGTTTTAACGTCTGCTGTCTGAACAACAGGTGGCAGGGACCGGCAGGTTGTCACTTGCTGTATAGAGAAGGCAGGGGAAGCTCCAGGAGCTGGATCCTGTGACTCCGGCCACCCGTATCCAGGCCAGGTGTCTGGATGACTTTGACACCCCCCCGCCACCACAGAGGGCCGTGTGGCTCAGGCCAGCAGCCAGGGCACACACCTGAGCTGGGGTCTGTGCCAGTCTGTGAGCAACCACTCTGCTCCTCCCACTCCTGGCTGAAAATTCAAAGGTGCTAAAGGACCACGAGAGAGGGCGGGTGGGTTTGTTTTCCCCCTAAACTTTAAAGTTCCTTCTCACGGGTCCACTGAACTTTGACTCTGGGCTCAGCAGACAAGGGCCGGTGTGTTCTGACCCAAGCCTGTGTGGCTGACCAGGGCCCAAAGGGACAGAGGTCACTGCCCGCCAACCCCCTCCCACCCAGCCCCGTGTCGAGAGGAATGACAACCGGAAACTTGGGCAAGGGGACTCTGCCCCTTAAGACAGCTCTGGATGCCCACCTGGTGGTCACTGCAGTTGGCCAGCAGGGCCACCAGGACGCTGAGGCCCCCAAGGTCGACGATCTCCTGGCAGAACTCGTTGCGGACAGCCAGGCGGGACAGCGTGCTGCAGAGCTCACTCAGGACGCTGGGGTTGTCAGGGAAAGCTGCAGAGGGGGGAGAGGGCACGGCTGGGACGAGGAGGGGGAGAGCCAGGGGTCCTGGAACGGGGATCCTGAATTCCACTCCTCCGGGGAAGCCGGGCCTCTCTTCCTGGCTGGATGCCCACCTGTATCGGGAAGGCCCCAGTGAACCCGGGGTGGAGTGGGGCGGTGGGGGGGGGGGTCCTGAGTGGGCCTGTGGCGCCCCCTGCTGGCTGCCGCAGAAGATCCAGGATAGTTCCTCCCCCCGTCACCACGTCCCCTATAAATTCCAGACTAACTGATGATCTCGACTAAAAAAAGAACACCATAATAGTGCTAAAATAAAACATCTGAGACTATTTTTATGGTCTTGGGTTGGGAATGACCTTTCTAACCGCAACAGGACACCTAGAAGCTGCAGCGGGACACAGGGACAGAGCCGACTGGGGCAAAACTGAACACAGATGCTGAGGATAAAGCTCAGAGGCACCGGGGAGGAGCCGCCCGCCTGGGGCTGACGGTGGGGAGGAGCGGGTGAGGGCTCTGTGGCGGGCGTGGGGGAGCCGTGGCGACATGGGACTCCATGATGGTCGGTGTGCACGTCCCCGGGGCCAGGCCGCAGCCTCTAAAGACCCCACGAACACTACTCCGTGGACGTACTCTCTGGATGTGGTGACATCTGTGACCCGATGACTTTAAAAAGAGATGGCCCTTGATGGTCTGGGTGGGCCTCAGCCGATCGGCTACAGGCCTTAAGAAGGAAAGTGAGGCTTCCCCGAGGAGGAGGAGGAGGCTCCCCGCGGACCGCGGTGCTGGCTCCCACCTGAGCCTCCAGCCCGCTTCACACATTTCAGATCAAAAGCCCCACAACCAGTTCTTTGCAATAAACTCTCTCCGTATACACACGTGCGCGCGCGCACGCACACACACACACACACACACACACACACGTATCCTATTGGTTCTGTCTCTCTAGGAGCACCCTAACTGGTCTGAGCTCCTGTAAATAAACAAGGAAGATGCAAACTAACCCTCGGAAGAGCAGCCCGACTCTGCAGACCGGTTTTCACCCGCTCTGGAGGTGTGCAGGGGGGCGTCAGGCCGGCCCACCTCCCCTGCCTACAGGGCCAGAGTCACACACACACACACAGGCCTGGCCACAGAGCCAGAGCCACAGAGCAGGCTGGGAAGGGGAACGCCTTCTTCTAGTGCTTTCTGTGCACCAGATCCCAGTCAGGCCTCTTCCGGTAGATGCAGGGGACGAGGGACAGGGGCTTTGGTGCCCAAACATCAGTGTTGTGACTGTGATTGGCTCATCAGGGTCACCCCTGCGTTAGGCACGTGGACATGCAGAAGAACTGAAGGCCAAGTATAAACCTCTGCCTGGGAGTGGCCGTGGTGAGCGCCAGCAACAGTCTCCCATCTTTGGCACCCTTATTTTTCTCTTTGGGGAGCCCCTCATCTCCACTCTTAGTTTGTGTTATTGCAGAGGGCTGAGTCGCCTCCCCAAATGGCTCTGAGATCCTGGCCCATGAGTGCTGGCCTGGAACTCTCCTGGAACAACCAGGAGTAAGGACACTGCTCCGCTAGGGCTGTCATGCAGATGGGACCACACTGACAGACACAAGTGCAGCCTGGAACCAGCCATGCCTGAAGCAGTCATAACCCTCCCCGACTCTCCCTCCTGTCACATTGGCTCTTACCTTTGGCAGCCTCAATGAGCACCTTCAAGCCTCCATTCTCTTGCACGATCATCTTGGCGTGGTCATGGGCATGGCCGAAGGGCACGCGGATGTCATCATCAAAGGTCATGACCCGCAGGGCCCAGCAGGCCTCCCTGACCACGTCGGCACTGCGCCTGTGCCGGGAAATGGCGCCGGTCAGCAGCGGCAGCACACCAGCCTTCACCAGGCTCTGCCGGTTCTGCTCGTGCTTGAGGCAGGCGTGGCGCACGCAGCGGATCCCAGAGCAGGTCACGCTGGCTGAGTCGGCGTTCCCAGCTAGTGTAGCCACCAGCAGCCGCAGGCCCTGGGTGTCCAGGAGGTCAGGCTGGCCATCGGTCAGGGCTGACAGGGCATTGAGGGCCTGGATCAGGAGGCCGTGGTCGCCTGCGGCGGCCAACTTCCAGGTGGCAAGGAGGACAGGGTAGGCCCCCTTCTCGGCTGCCAGGAAGCGGCAGGCTCTGTGCTGCTTGCATTGTTCACAAAAGCGGGCGAGGTGGGCTGATGCCTCCTGGGGCTGAGAGCGGGCCACAGACTCCTGCAGGTCATCCAGGGCCTAGGGGACACGGGAGAGACCTCAGGGTCAGCCCAGTCCAAAGAGGGTCACAGTGACAGTGCTGCACCCCTGAGATGCCCTCACCTGGGATCTGGGCCTTGGTGGAAGTTCCCTGGCAGCTTCTACACCTGTGCTTCTAAGTGTCTTAAGCTTGAGGAGTTCCCGTGGTGGCTCAGTGGTTAATGAACCCGACGAGCATCCATGAGGATGTGGGGTTCGATCCCTGGCCTCGTTCAGTGGGTTAAGGATCCCTTGCTGTGAGCTGCGGTGTGGGTTGCAGATCCTGTGTTGCTGTGGCTGTGGTGTAGGCCGGCAGCTACAGCTCCGATTTGACCCCTAGTCTGGGCACCTCCATATGCTACAGGTACGGCCCTAAAAACACACATACAACAAAAAGGGAAAAAAGTATCAAGCTTGAGAGGCCACAGAGAGAGACTGGCCTTGCCATCTCAGTGTCCCTGCCAAGGAGCCACACACACACGGTTGGTTTACCTAAGTTCAACTTTAAGCCCTTTGCGGGAAAACACATAATGAGAGAAAGCAATTTGAACAGGGCAGAGCAGTCTAGCTGCCATTCAATGCCATGGCCTCAGGACCTGCCTCACCTTGAGCTCAAGATGAACACAGGCCCCTGGGGCGTATGATATCATTTGCATCCCAGCCCTAGAGAGGGCGGATCTACAGGTGCCATCAGCCGGAAGGGCTTTGATTTGGTCCAGACTGCCATGGAAGACAAGCACGCCTGTCGCCCAAGCCTCAGTGAGCTCAGATTTGTAGGCTTCACTGAGCATATGTTAGGATGAAACAGACTATCAAGAAATAGGTTAAAATCAGGAGTTCCTGTCATGGCACAGCCGAAACGAATCCGACTAGGAATCATGAGGTTGCAGGTTCAATCCCTGGCCTCGCTCAGTGGGTTAAGGATCTGGCATTGCCGTGAGCGGTGGTGTAGGTCGCAGAAGCGGCTCGGATCCCACGTTGTTGTGGCTGTGGTGTAGGTTGGCAGCTGTAGCTCCGAAGTGACCCCTAGCCTGGGAACCTCCATATGCCGTGGGTGCAGCCCTGAATAGATAAAAGAAGAGAAAAAAAGGAAAAGAAAAGAAATAGGTTAAAATCAGAATATGTGACTTGAATAGACAGTTCTTTTTCTTTTCTTTTCTCTCTCTCTCTTTTTTTTTTTGGCTGTGCCTGTGGCACATGGAAGTTCCTAGGCCAGGGATTGAACCCATGCCACAGCAGCAGCCTGGGCTGATGCAGTGACAATGCTGGGTCCTTAACCCACTACGCCACAGCAGAACTCCTGAATAGACATTTCTTCAGAGAAGAAACACAGATGGCCACTAAGCACATGAAAAGATGCTCAACATCACACAAATCATTACAGAAATGCAAATAAAAACCACAACGTGACACACCCATTAAAGCAGCTACTATTTAAAAAAAAAAAAAAAACAAATAGAAAATAACAAATGTTGGCAGGGATGTGGAGAAACTGGAACCCTGTGGTGTGGTTGGGGGGAAAATAAAATGGCACAGTTGCTGTAGAAAGCAGTACAGTGGTTCCTCAAAAAATTAAACCAAGAGATCCAGCAAGAGATTCTACTTCTGGGTATATCACCAAAAGAATGGAAAGCAGCGTCTCAAGAGTTGTTTGCACACTCATATTCACAGCATTATTGTTATTACTATTATTTTGCTTTTTGCTTTAAATTTTTGGCCTCATCCATGGCACGCAGAAATTCCCAGGCCAGGGATCAAACCGGTGCCACAGCAGTGACCTGCGCCTCAGCAGTGACGATGACAACACCAGATCCTTAACCTGCTAGGCCACCAAGAAAACTCATCAACAGCAATTTTTGTTTGTTTTGTTTTGCTTTTTAGGGCCACACCTGTGGCATATGGAGGTTCCCAAGCGAGGGGTCAAATCAGAGCTGCAGCTGCCAGCCTATGCCACAGCTCACAGCAATGCCAGATCCCCAATCCACTGAGTGAGGCCAGGGATCAAACCTGCATCCTCATGGATACTAGTTGGATTCGTTTCCACAGCACCACAGTGGGAACTCCCTGAGCAGCATTATTTATGGAAGTCAAAAGGCGGGAGCAACCTAAGTGTCCATCAGTGGATGAACTGATAAACAAAATGTGGCGTATTAAGAATTCCCTTGTGGGAGTTCCTGTTGCACCTCAGTGGTTAACGAATCCGACTAGGAACCATGAGGTTGCAGGTTCGATCCCTGGCCTTGCTCAGTGGGTTAAGGATCCGGCGTTGCCATGAGCTGTGGTTTAGGTCGCAGACACGGCTTGGATCCCACGTTGCTGTGGCTATGGCATCAGCCGGTGGCTACAGCTCCAATTAGACCCCTAGCCTGGGAACCTCCATATGCCACGGGTGCGGCCTTAAAAAGACACCCACACACAAAAAAGACAGCCTTACTATGATCCCACTCTTGGCCTGGATTCCTGTCCATTTTTCTGAGCAGACTCAGTGGGTGTGAGGCCAGAGAGAGGCTCCTTCAAGGCGCTCTCCACCCCAAGGCTCCCACACCAGGACAAACATGAATGCTGTCCGCCCCTTAGGCCACAAGCACTATCCACTTCCTGTCCACCCCATCAACTCCAATCTCAGAATGTGGCACTTGGGTGGGTGGGCAGAGCAAGGTGGCCCCCCAAGAGGCCCTTAGGCATGGACTCAGGGGGCTCTGGCTGCAAACTCAGGCTCACCTGTGCTCCCTGGGCAGGCTCAGATCTTCTAAGCCTGTGTCTGCCACCTGAGAACCAGGAAAGAGGGGTCCCCCGACAGAGTTTTGGGGTGACATGGGCCCATGCCTGTTAAGACCCACGTGGGCTGCCCTCTCCTACCTGCAGGATGTCATGTGTGGGCTCCTGGGCTCCATCCGCAGACACCTTCGGCGTCATCTTTACAATGTTGCTCAGATCAACCCCTGCAGGGGAGGGGGAGGGGTGGTCAGGAAACAAGGGACAGCCATCATCACCCCCGTGGGCCTGAGTCACATATCACATCTCTTCACCTGGGACCAGCCTACTCTGGAGGCTGTCAGAGATCTGCCCAGTTCCCCACCCCGCCCCGTCCCTCTTTGGCAGGTCCCAGCAGCCACACCCACACCAGGATGCAGGGCGGGCTCTTTGCACTTTAGCCCTGTCCAGCCAATGGGAGCAGAGGACCTGGGAGGCTGTGCAACAGCACTGCAGTGAGGGACGCACTCTGCCTAATGGGCTGGGAGGGGAGGGAAACCAAGGCCTTCTCCCTTGGGGCTCCCGCTGCTCTTCCCCTGGGCTGCATCCCTGCCCTTACCGGCACCTCCGAAGGAAGCCCCCACCGTGCAGAACATGCCTAGGTGCCCCTGCAGCTCCTGTCCAGTGTCTATACCATGCTCTGCGCCCAAGATGCCAGCTTCTGATCTCTAAGGCTGGATCCTAGGCTCCCTTGCCCTTCAGTGTCTGAGTGGCTTGGCCAATGGGAAGCTGGACTTGAGGTCAGGGGGGCAGGAGTGGGAGGGCAGGGTGTTCAGTTCCAGCTTCCTGGAGTTCCCGGTTGTGGCGCAGCAGAAACAAATCCGACTAGGAGCCACAAGGCTGCAGGTTCGATCCCTGGCCTCGCTCGGTGGGTCAGGGATCCGGTGTTGCCGTGAGCTGTGGTATAGGTCACAGACACGGCTCAGATCCCACAGCGCTGTGGCTGCGGTGTAGGCTGGCCGCTGTAGCTCCGATTCGACCCCTAGCCTGGGAACCTCCATATGTTGTGGGTGCGGCCCTAAAAAGCAAAAAAAAAAAAAAAAAATGTTTCCAGCTTCCTGCTTCTGCCTTTGTCACGTGACCTTCATCCTCTGCTGGAGCCTGCTGTGGAGCGCGGAGGTCCCGGCTGTGGCTGGCAGGGTCTGCTAACCTTGCCCACACCACTGCAAAGAGCTCCCTCTTAACTGCTCTCCTCCATGGCCAGGCCTGCGCATGCCACCTGTTTCCACAGACTGGTGACCAACACTCCTTCTGCCTCCATGAACACCAGCTGGGGTGCAGGGGGGGGCAGGGAGGCAGGTGGCCCTGTTTCTTGGGAGGTGGTCAAGAAAAGTCCCTTCGGAGTTCCTACAGTGACACAGTGGGTTACAAACCCTACTAGTATCCAAGAGGACGTGGGTTCGATTCCTGGCCTTGCTCAGTGGGTTGGGGATCCGGCATGGCCGGGAGGTGTGGTGTAGGTCACAGATAGGGCATGGCCGTATGTGGCTATGGTGTAGGCCAGCAGCTGCAACTCCAATTTGACCACTAGCCTGGGAACTTCCATGAGCCACAGGTGTGACCTAAAAAGCAAAAAAAGGAAAAAAAACAAGAAAAAAGAAAAGTCTCTTCAAAGAAGTGACAATGAAAATGAGACCCATCTTGGGAGTTCTTGTCGTGGTGCAGTAGAAAAGAAATCGACTAGGAACCATGAGGTTGTGGGTTCGATCCCTGGCCTTGCTCAGTGGGTTAGGGATCCTGTATTGCCGTGAGCTGTGGTGCTGGTCGCAGACACCAGCTTGGATGTCTGAGACACCGGCTTGGATCCTGAGTTGCTGTGGCTATGGTGTAGGCCAGCTGTAGCTGTAGCTCCTGTTAGACCTCTAGCCTGGGAACCTCCATATGCCGCAGGTACGGCCTTAAAAAAAAGCAAAAAAAAAGGGAGAAAACGAGACCCACCTTGAAGGACCCAGCCCCTGGATGTCAGGGTGAAATCCAGGCAAGTAGAGGGCGGGCACCACTGAGGTAGGAGTGGGTGGCCAGCTTGCCTGGGGCAGAGCGCAGGGAGGGACAGGGCCCAGGCTTATCAGGCCGGGGGGGACGGCATCAGGGCAGGACATCATGCCTTCATGTTAAGAGCTGTGGACTGGAGGTGACTGTCCGGCAGAGAGCCCGCCCATCGCTGAGACCGAGCCCTGCTGCCCTACCTTGAGATTCAAACTGCTTCACAGCGTCTTTCACTGCCTCCTCTGGCGCCATCTCAAACTCCTCGATGTTCTCACGAACAGCCGCGTCGAAGGTCTCCTGGGTTATGCGTTTGGAGGCCATCTTCATCTCCTCCGCATGCGGCCAAAGGTACCCAACAGATGCTCCCAAGCTGAGAAATGAGAAGAAAGCTTCATTGAGGGTGAGATGGCAACCGAGGACCTGGCTGCCATTTAGGGAGCATCTGCCAAGGGGCCGGAGCCTAAAACCACCCTGGAAAAATTCTTAGGACCTGAGCCACAGGAAAGGGTAATATCCCCAAACCCACAGAATGTCTGAAAGTACAGAAGAGGGCAGGGAGTGTGTGAGATTTTATCTAAGAAATGGAGAACGTTAATACAATGTATGTCCTTACAGTGAAAAGCAATAAAAGTAAAATAAAGATAAAATAGTATCTTAATGGAGTTCCCATCGTGGCTCAGTGGTTAATGAATCCGACTAGGAACCATGAGGTTGCAGGTTCGATCCCTGGCCTCGCTCAGTGGGTTAAGGATTCGGCGTTGCCGTGAGCTGTGGTGTAGGTCGCAGACATGGCTCGGATCCCGCGTTGCTGTGGCTGTGGCGAAGGCCGGCGGCTACAGCTCCTGTTAGACCCCTAGCCTGGGAACCTCCATATGCTGCGGGTGCGGCCCTAGATAAGGCAAAAAGAAAAAAGAAAGGTATCTTAATAATGTTGTACTGTGTGCTACATGATTGTTACACTATATGCATTACTTTGTTCACATTTATTTACATAATACTCTATCACACAGTTATGTGGTATATACGTAATATAATGAACAATGTTTTGGGTATTTAAAATTTTTTTTTTGTCTTTTTGCCTTATTTAGGGCCGCACCCGCGGCATATGGAGGTTCCCAGGCTAGGGGTCTAACAAGAGTTGTAGCTGCCGGCCTGCACCACAGCCACAGCAACGCGGGATCCAAGCCGCCTCTGTGACCTACACCACAGCTCACGGCAACGCCGGATCCTTAACCCACTGAGCATGGCCAGGGATCAAACCTGCAACCTCATGGTTTCTAGTCGGATTCGTTAACCACTGAGCCATGACGGGAACTCCTAATGAACAATGTTAATAATAACATACTGCCATAATAATACAAATTTAAAATAAAAATCATTAGTAATAATAAATAAGTAAAAAGTAAGTTAAAAGCTAATATAGGAGTTCCCTTGTGGTAACATGGCTTGGATCCCGCGTTGCTGTGGCTGTGGCATAGGCCAGCAGCTATAGCTCCGATTTGACCCCTAGCTGGGAACTTCCATATGCTGCAGGTGTGGCCCTAAAAAAGCAAAAACAAGTAAGTAAATAAATAAATAAAATAAAAAACCAAGTTCTCAAATAAAAAAAAAAAACAAGGAGTTCTCCTCGTAGGGCAGTGGAAATGAATCTGACTAGTTCTAACCCTAGTCATTAACCCTAATCCTAACCCATGAGGTTGCAGGTTCGATCCCTGGCCTTGCTCAGTGGGTTAAGGATCTGGCATGGCTGTGGCTGTGGCATAGGTTGGTTCCAATTCAACCTCTGGCCTGGGAACTTCCATATATTGCGGGAGCAGTCCTAAAAAGCAAAAACAAATCAAAATAAAACAAAATAAAACACAAACATTAATTTAATAAAATAAAAAGCAAATGAACAACTTTGTAAGTCAACTATACTCAAATAAATTTTTAAAAAAAGAACGACTAAAAACAAAAGTGGGAGTTCCCATCGTGGTGCAGCAGAAATGAATCCAACTAGGAACCATGAGTTTGCAGGTTCGACCCCTGGCCTCGCTCAATGGGTTAAGGATCCTGCGTTGCTGTGGCTGTGGTGTAGGCCAGCAGCTGTAGCTCTGATTAGACCCCTAGCCTGGGAACCTCCATATGCCGTGGGTGCGGCCCTAAAATGCCAAAAGACAAAACAAACAAACAAACAAACAACAACAACAAAAACAAAAGTGAAACCCAGCACAGGTACACTCTGGAGTGCAAGAGACAGTATCAGCAGTTACTTGACGCAGCACCTTGGACAGTGCCATCTCCTTTAGGAGGCTGGGGACACAGCATAGAGTTAAACAAGACAAAAGCTTCAGTAAAACAGCCAGTGACCTTAACAAAATGGTCACCAGGGTGCAAGCAGTTTGTTAATAGCTAATATTTACCACTCTCTCTCTCTCTCTCTCTTTTTTTTTTTTTTTTGGTCTTTTTAGGGCTGCACTCATGGCTAGGGGTCAAATCAGAGCTATAGCTGCACAGTCACAGCAACTGGGGATCCGAGCTGCATCAGCTCCTGGGAACACCAGATCCTTCACCCACTGAGCGAAGCCATGGGTCAAACCTGCATCCTCATGGATACTAATCAGGTTCTTAACCGACTGAGCCCCAAGGGGAACTTCCACCCTCTCTTTTTAATGAGGGGGGACCAGCCTCAGGCCAAGAGCCTAACAGAGATTAACAACTTTTAAAATTTTACTTGTTTTACTAGACCTACCTTGTTTATTGCAGCAATACTACATTTCAATCTCGGAATTGTGTCAAGTTTTCACTTAAAACACATCACTTCTTGGAGTTCCTGCGTGGCTCAGCGGAAACGAATCTGACTAGTGTCCGTGAGGATGGAGGTTCAATCCCTGTCCTCGCTCAGTGGGTTAAGGATCCAGCAATGCCATGAGTTGTGGTGTAGGTTGCAGACGCGGCTCAGATCCTGAGTTGCTGTGGCTGTAGTGTAGGCCAGCAGCTACAGTTCTGACATGAATCCAAGCCTGGGAACTCCATGTGCCACAAGTATGGCCCCCCAAAAAAGACAACCAAAAAAAAATTTCTTTTCTTCTTCTTCTTCTTCCTGTTTTTTCCCTTTTTTGGTCTTTTTGTCCTCCACAGCATATGGCGGTTCCAAGGCTAAGGGTCCAATCAGAGCTGTAGCCAGCCTTCGCCACAGCCACAGCAACAAGGGATCCGAGCCGAGTCTGTGACCTACACCACAGCTCACAACAAGGCCAGATCCTTAATCCACTGAACAAGGCCAGGGATCGAACCCGCATCTCGTGGATACTAGTCAGGTTTGTTAACCACTGAGCCACGATGGGAACACCCCATCACTTCTTAAACTTACAGTAAAGTTGCAAGAACAGTACGAGGAGCTCTGGATAGGGTACATACAGAAGGGCCTCTTGCTTCACCAATTAACATTTTGCCATGTTAACTTCTCTACGTGATGAGTGTGTGCCTATGAGAGTATGACACACACACTGGCCGAAAGCACTCTCTGGGCAGGGGACCCCTTCCCTCCCACAGATGTCAGCATGACTCTCCCGAGCAAAAGATTACACATTTACAGAACGACTGAAATTTAACGCTGACGCAGTACTGCTTTCTAACACATAGTACAGGACGGATTTTCTTGTCTTGCAAAACGATTTGTGTATTTTCTGGCCCTGGGTCCCAGTCTGGAATGACGAGTCACCGAAAGCACAGAAGTGTGTGTTAGGAGGACAAAGGCGCAGCAGGGACCAGGACAATAGCATGGGAGTGGGCAAATTTGGGCCATGTGTTAAACAAGCCACTCAAGCCCTCACTTCTCTTTGCGGAGGCAGCACGGGATGTGAGTATTCCATCTGTGTTTGTGCAGATCTTGGGGTGGCGGTAAGGGTGGGAGGACAGGCTCCAGGGCCAGCTGCCGGGGGCGGGGTGTGGGCAGTGGGGGGACAGACTCAAATTTCAGGCCATCCACTTAACCTCACTATTGGTCAAATCTCCCCTGTGTGAGGCAGGGACAAGCACAGGGGAGATGCAGTGAAAATTCACCCGGTCAATTCCTACAGAGCACTAAGAACAGGACTTGGCATGGAGCTCAATAAAGATCAGGTAGTTGTTTTTCTCCTTTGGTGCTTAAGAAGTAATTCAGCCAGTTCATAGGGGGCGGGGGGGCATCAAACATCCCCCCTCTTTATTCCCCTGAAGAATCAGGGAGTCTGATTCAGCGTTGCTAAGGATCTCCAAGATCAAAAGTGGAGGAAAAGAATAAGGATTTTAGGGAGTTCCCATTGTGGCTCAGTGGTTAACAAATCTGACTAGGAACCATGAGGTTGTGGGTTCGATCCCTGGCCTTGCTCAGTGGGTTAAGGATCTGGTGTTGCAGTGAGCTGCGGTGTAGGTTGCAGACGCGGCTCGGATCCCGCGTTGCTGTGGCTGTGACGAAGGCTGGCGGCTACAGCTCCTGCTAGACCCCTAGCCTGGGAACCTCCACATGCCACGGGTGCGACCCTAGAAAAGGCAAAAAGCCAAAAAAAAAAAAAAAAAGAATAAGGATTTTCTTGTTTCAAGATAAAGAGTTTCTGGAGTTCCCTTGCGGCACAGCTGGTTAAGGATCTGGGGTAGTCACTGCAGGGCTCAGGTTGTTGCTGTGGTGCAGTCCCATCCCTGATCTGGGAACTTTCACTTGCCACAGGCCAGGCCAAAAATAAATAAATAAACAAATAGATAAATAAATAAATATTTTCTCGTGGGGAGCCTGGGCTGTTGGTAGTGAAGTGCTCCTGGCCAGCTTTGAGGGGCAGGAACTTCTGGGCCGAGTGCTGCTGGAGGGACCCTGCTCCTGGTTCTGCCCTCAGACACTGCTTTCATCACCCTTGGCCATGCTTCAGACCAAATGAGCCAATGGTGAGCGACCTTTCCTTCACAGAAGCACAGCCCTAAAGGGGAAATGTCATTGTGTCTACTTTAAGGATGAGGAATCCGAAGTGCAGAGAGAGGAAGCACCTGCTGGAGGTCCCCAGGCAGTCAGAGGCTCGTACAGGACCCTATCATCCATCCTGTCTCATTAACACCTTCCCTCCACCTGGGTCCTCTGCGCAGCTCCCCCCAGTCCTTCTAGACTGCCTCCTCCTGGGAACCTCCCCTGGCCGTTCAGACAGAGCCTGTGTGCTCTGGGCTCCTTCTGCCCCAAGAACTTTCCTCTGTCCAGACTTAAGAGCCCTGAGCTGGGGAGGTCAGGGCCTGGCTCTGGAACCAGGCCTTGGGCCAGTCCTGCAGGGTCCCCTAGATCCAGCCCAGGCCTGGACACCGGAATGAGAGTACATATTTGGAGCCCCTGAGAAAGACGGTGCCTGGGAATGGTCATCTGGGAGCCAGGTGGGGAACAGCCACGGCCAGGAGAGGAGAGACGCAGTATTACCAGCTCTTGCACTGCATCCAAGGCACGCTTGGGGGAAGGGAACTATCAAGGTTCCCAACTGACAGCCAGCTTCCCTTTTTAAGCCACATTTCTGCTTATCAAAAAAACAGTGCCCTGACAAGCCAGGGACTCTGCATGATTCATCTTTCTTCACCTGCCGCACCCGCCCTGATTCAGGAGGCCCCACCTGCGTTCTCCCTGCCATACCCTGAGCCTCTACTCCACAAGGCAGCCAGAGAGAGACTTGAAAGCTCAGGGACCATCTCACTCACCTATTCAAAATTCTGCAGTGGCTTCCCAACCTTTGAGAACAAGACCCAGGAGTTCCCTGGTGGCCTAGTGGTTAAGGATTCTATGTTGTCACTGTGGTGGCGAGGCGTTCTATCCCTGGCCTGGGGAAGGCCCACATGCTGTGCGTTCGGCCAAAAGCAAACCAAAGCAGTACAAAAACAAAAGCCAGTCTCCTTCCCAGCACTTTCCCTACCTGGACTTTCTCACCTGTGCTTCCCTGCTTCTTTCTCATTCTTCCCAGCTATCCAAGGGACATCCTTCATAATCACTCTGGTTAAAGCATCCCCGCTCTCCCATCACATCACCCTTCTTTATTTTAACATTTTCTCAACATGGGGCGAAATAGTTAATTTATTTATTTGCTCTTACTGTCTAGGCCTCCTTGCCTATGAAATTTAACTGCAGGAGAGCTGGAGTTCCTTTTGTTAAACACCTTCCTCCACCCCTACCCCCACCCCCACCAGCCTAGGATGGGGACGGACACACAACAGTCACTCACTACACACACAGGTGGTGAAAGAATGAATACATGAAAAGAAAGCGAAAGGCAAGGAAGTGGGTCATTTTGTCTCCGGGCGGCTTCCGTAACAGTCTTTCATTACCCAAAACCAAGTCCCTGAAGGCCGCGCTACAGTCACTAGTCCGACCCCACGGCGTCCACTCCCTGCCTCGCGCGCGAGGGGGCTCGGCAGCCGCCGCTTCTCACCAGGTCTTCCCGGCCACGTGGGGAAAGGGTGGGGTTCGCGGCTGTCACCAGCTGCGGCGCCTCTGGTCCCTTTCGGCCGCCGTACGCGCGCAGGCGCGTTGGCGCCGCCTCGCCTCGGCCCCTCTCCGCCTGGAGAACCGCTCCCTGGGTGACCAAGGGTGATCGCGACTGCAGGTGAGGCCAAGAAAGCCAAACAGGTGTGCTGCAGCGGTGTCTTTGCCGCCTTTTCCGGCCCGCTTCCAGTTACCGCCGCCGCCTGCAGACAAATTGTTTTGCCTCGGGTGTGTCCGCCTCGAAGACCCGGCAGTGCGCCTGCGCAAAAGGGCTTGGCGACCGCTGTCGCGCCCGTGCATCCCGGCTCGGTGGCGGCCTGCGCCTGCGCGGCGCGGCGCTGCGGAGACCGTTGGCTTATTTGCATGTCCCCGCCTCGCGCGGTGGCGGCGGCGGGTGAGGAGCCTGAAGCGGCGGCGGGGGCGGCTCCGCGCGCGGTGGAGTCGGGGTGAGGCCCGGGCCCGGGCGTCGTCCGCGGGTGGACCCCGGGGTGGGGGGGCTTGGGCTCGACACCGGGAACCCTGGGTCCCCGCGATGGCGCAGCGGGCTCGGACCTTGGGCTGCGCGGCGGCCGCGTCAGCCTGGGGGGTGGTGTGCGGCCTCCCGGGCCCGACGCCCCCTTTTCTTCATCTTCCGAGGCCGAGAGGGGGCGGGCCGCTCCCGAAGGGGTTTATTCGTTCGTTCGTTCGTTCATTCATTCACCCTGGGCCTGGAGCAGCCCCTCTGATGGGACAGTAACGGCGGCGGGTCGCTGAATCCGGCTCTTTGCCATTTTTTTTTTTAAACCGATTCCATCCCCACAGCGACTCCTCATCATGAGCTGCCCATTCTATAGGTGGGGAAGTGGAGGCACGGAAAGGTTAGATCACTTGAATTGATCCTGGGCCACCTGGCCTGGAGACCCTCCCCTTCTATAGCACAGAACCAGGGGTGCCTGAGAAAAAGGGCTGAAGGATGGGAAAAGGGGGTGATGGCTATAAGAAAGGACTTACAGTCAGAAGCAAGTTTGGATTTTGAGATTGGAGATTTAAAGATGGAAGGGATGTCTTGGTGGTTAAGGACATTGCCACTGGATCCCCCCCGCCCCCGGATTGCTTTTCAGTCTTTTTCTACTCAGTTTTTAGGGCTTTGTCCCCACCACCAGTGCCCTGTATGCCAGGTTCCAGTCTGGGCTGGCAGACCTTGCATGGGTCACTTAGTCTGAATTTCCCTTTTGCATTTTTGTATGATTTCATTCATAATAGCACCCACTTCTTTACTGGATTGTTGCAAGAAGTAAATGGGTTTGTGGGAGTCCCTCCCCTACAGCAGGACCTGGCACGGAGTAATCTCTGTCAGTAGGTTATTGTCACTGGTCAGGGATTTCTCCACTCACTCATGGAGAGGTTTCTGTCAGAGGGGAAGTCTGCTCTCAGAGCCTCTTTGCTACGTCTGTGACATGGGAAAACAGAAATGGGAAAGAGCACATCTTTCCTAACCACCATTTGCAGGGTTAGGTTTGTCCCTGCTCTCCTGCATGGTTGTATTCAGTTTTATGTATTGCTTCATGCAGTCCTTCAGCAACCCCAGGAGACGGGACTGCTTTTATAGAGCTGCTTTTAAGGGATTCTGAGGAAATGGGCTTAGAGGAGCGAAATAAATTGTCGGATCTACATGCTTGTCTTGGCTCCTTCTCAGCTAACACACACCTCTGGGGTTCATGAGGGCAGAGCTCTCCTTAAAATAATCCAGCCTCCCTTTGAAATACCATGCCAGATTATGGATTACTGCCTTTTACTTTGAGGATTAGGTGAAATAGAGCAGGCTCTGTGAGCATTAGTTGTCATTCCTAGTGTCTTTTTTTCCCCTTCTTACTGCAGGTCAGAGAAACATGGCAACAAGGAGAATTGCACAGGAGACTTTTGATGCTGTATTGCAGGAAAAGGCTAAACGATATCATATGGACCCCAGTGGTGAGGCTGTAGGTGAAGCTCTTCAGTTTAAAGCTCAAGGTAAACTGAACTGCTTGTTTTGAGGGGGTGGAGGGGATGGGGCCTGTGTTTAGGGTCAGAGCAGGAGGGTTTCAGTGTTTTGGGCTAAATGCAACTCCCGTGATCCTGCCTTCTTGTTTGTTAAGGGGAGATGAAATTTTTTCCTGGTCCACCTATCAAGTCATTATGTAAAAGGAAGTATTGTTGTTATCTGGAGCTTTTTCTCACCAGGCACCCTCCCCTACCTAAAGAAGGGTCCTTAACTCAATCACCTGGCTCTGTACCCACTGTTGCTACCCTGTTACCCAGGTTTGAACTCTTTTTTTTTTCTTTCTTTCTTTTTCGGGCCACACCCAAGGCATATGGAAGTTCCCAGGCTAGGAGTCCAATCAGAGATGTAGCTGCCACCCTATGCCACAGCCGTAGCAACTCGGAATCTGAGCTACGTCTGCGACCTATACCACAGCTCACGGCAGCGCTGGATCCCCGACCCACTGAGCAAGGCCAGGGACCGAACCTGCATCCTCATGGATACTAGTTGGATGTGTTTCCTCTGAGCCACAACGGGAACTCCAAACTCTGTATCAGTTCTCATGCGGATTATTGCAGTAGTCCCCTTCTGAAAGATCTTTCAGCTTCTGGCTTTATTGCCCTCAAATTTGCTCTCCCCACAGATCTGTTAATGTCAGTCTTGCTGGGCAAAGGCTCTGCTTGGACTCTTGGGGCTCCCCATTAGCTTTACATCTTCAGACATGTGCAGGAGCAGCCAGGTAACTGGTGTGTGCAAGGCAGAGGGGCGTGGGGGCTGTGGAGCTGCTGAATGTAGGCTCAGCTTAAAAATACTTCCTTTGCAAAGTTTTGAAACATCATGCCAGCAAAATAAAAAATGGTGCCCACACAGATTGCAGGACAACGTGGGGGTCCTCCATCATGGCACACGAGGCTCCCAACCCTCCTCCCCTGCCTTCGGCCTCATGTTACAGTGATGCCATGTGCCCATTTGTTGTGAATCCCTCATCCCAGGTCTGTGTGGTTAATTCCCTTAGGCACTAAGACTCGGTTCACTGGTGCCTTCTTCCAGGAGGCCCTACTTGTCCGTGAGATTGATTTTACACTGTGTACTTGCTCCTGTGCTGTGGGCTGGCCTCCTCCAGGCCTCCTTTGGGCCTGCACTGATTGCTGCTGTACCAGCTCGTGAGCCAGCCTCAGCATAGAAGAGGCTTCCTCTGTGTTGGCTGGATGAGTCTGAGTGCTTAGGGTAGGGATGACTGTTATTATGTGCTTTGGACCTGGAGAAACTGAGGCTCAAAGGCTGTCTCCAGATTCTGAGTTTTTAAAAATTATATGAGTAGTGAACAAAAACATTCCTGTTACAAATCATTTGGAAAAATTAAGTAGTTAAGAATAGGATGTAAAAAGCCTGTTTGCTGCTTCCTCATCCTTTAGAAGTAATCATATTTGTGATGATGTGTACATTCTTTAATTCTTTTAGCCATTTACGATTCCTGAATAATTGTGTTTATATACATATACCCATATATAATGTATCTGTACAGATACACACACATATGGAAACTTAAGTCTTGTTTATCTTTAGTGACTCAAACACCAATGCATGTCTTAGTTATCTCAAGAAAGGTTGGGGGAAGGGGAGACTTTGAACCCAGTAGGATGCTAAAGGATTCTAGGGCCATCTCTTTGTCACAGAACTGCATGGTCCATTGGTCAGCCTTTCCCTGTGTCTCTGCTCTACTCTGCACTTTTCTCATGCCTTGTAAACCAAGTCTTTGGAAGATTCTGTTGTGCAGAATCCGGCCACCACTCTACCTCTAATGCTGCTGCCCTAGCCACACGATCAGTAACTCAGTACTGGATAATCCTGGTGGACTTCTTGCTGGAACATCCACATCCACTCTTGTTCCTTGTGGTCTGTTCCCCACACAGCAACCAGTGAGGTTGTCTCTCTGCTCCAGACCCCTTATGGCTTTCTGTCTCATTCAGAGTAAATGCCAGAGTCCCCTCAAGGGCCTGGCTTGCTCTGGTATCTGCTCCCTTCTCTTTGCATCTCCTGTCATAAATAGTTCCCTGGTTTTGCTGCACATCAGAATCATTTTTTTTTTTTTTAAAAAAAACACCATAATGTGCAGGTCACACCTCATCCTAGTTAAATCAGGGTGCCTGAGGGTCCCCAGGGACTTCAGTGTGCAGCAGAGTTTAGGTGCTGCTTTCTTACCATTCTGCCCCTCCTTCCATCTGTTCTATTCTGGCCGCATTTGTCCCCTACTCATCTTACTTCAGGGCTTTGTCCTCACACTCCCTCTACCTGGAAGGCTTTCCCCGTAACTGCACGATCTGGCTCCTGACATCAGGCCTCTGCTACTCGGATACATTGTTGTCAGAGCTGCCCACCTTGACCAGCCTGTCTAAAAGTGGTTTTCCCTCTGTGTGTTCCCGCCTGCTTGATATTTCTTACTGGCACTCTGTTATATCTGCAGGATTTTTTGCTAATTGTTTGGCTCCCTCAACTGACAAGTCCAGGAAAGTAGGGACTTTGTTGTTTCCTTTCCCTGCTGTAACTTCAGTGTCTAGAGAAATGCCTATGTACGGTAGGTGCTTAGTAAGTATTTGTTGGACAGATAAACTTGGATTTATACAAAGCCTTAGCTTCCTGTGGCCTCTTGGCCTATCCTTACTTCCTGGCTTCTCTCTTGCCCTTTTCTTTTCTTTTTGTTTTTTGTTTTTTTTTTTTGCTTTTTAGGGCTGCCCCCGCGGCATATGGAAGTTCCCAGACTAGGGGTTGAATCGGAGCTACAGTTGCCAGCCTGCACCACAGCCACAGTGATGTGGGACCTACACCACAGCTCACGGCAACGCTGGATCCTTACCCCAACGAGCGAGGCCAGGAATCAAACCTGCATCCTCACGGTTCCTAGTTGGGTTCGTTAACCACTGAGTCATGCGGAAAACTCCCTCCCTTTCCTTTTCTTTTTCCTCCCCACGGTCTCTCTCCCTTTTCTTTACATTTTACTTTCTGACTAGGTATTAGATTCCGTTTCAGAAGCTAGAAAGTAAGAAAGGCACTCCGTGCCAAGTCTCCCTGAGGCCCACTGTTCCCATACATCCATAGCTCACTTCTCTTCCTAGCTTCTTACAGTTCCTTTGAACGAATGAGCAAATGCAAATATAGTTTCCTATTTCCCTCATTTCTACACAGAGAAGGACAAAAGCACACGCTGTTCAGTTTCTGTTGTTGCCTCTTTTGTTGTGCCTTGTTTAACTTCTATCTTCCCTCTTATCTGCCTCAGTTTCGGCTTTTTCAGGTATTAGTTGGCCCAGTGGACCTTTCCAAGAGAGCTGTCAGCCCACTTTGGGTCAAGTGCTTGACCAAGGCCCAGCCAGCTGTAGTGGGTGCAGTGTCAGATGTGGTTCCTGCTTCAGTGGCACTGTGGCCCAAGAGTTGCCAAGAGTTCCTCATACGAAGCAGGAAAGGCAGGCAGCCTCTAGAAAACCTGTCTGTTCTATGATAGGAGTAGAAATACACAAGTGTTCCGGTCGCAGTAAAGAAGTCCGGGTTATTTGGGGACCAAACACACTTTCCTGAGTCTAAAAGAGGGCTGGTAAAACAGAGCCAGGGCAGGAGATCTGAATGAGTAAAGGGCATTGTTGCCTGGCCCCCATGGACTGTTGTCAGGGCAAGTGCAGGCCCAGTACTTGCAGGTCTTCTGTTTTTGTAAGTAGTAATCTAGAATTTTAAGTGAAATCACATGTACTTTATTTTATTTTAAATTTGACCGAAGTATAGTAGATTTATAATGTGGTAATTTCTGCTGTATAGCAAAGTGATTCAGTTATACTATCTATATTCTTTTTCATAATCTTTTCCATTATGGTTTATCACAGAATGTTAACTGTAGGTTCACTGTGCTGTACAGTAGAACCTTGTTTACCTATCTCTCGTGTATATAATAGTTTGCCTCTGCTCATCCCAAACTCCTAGTCCGTCCTTCCCCCTTGGCAACCACAAATCTGTTCTCTATGTCTGTGAGTCTGATTCTGTTTTATAGGTAAGTTCATTTGTGTCGTTTATTTATTTATTTATTTGGGTCTTTTTTTGCAGGGGGGGCATACCCAAGGCATATGGAGGTTCCCAGGCTAGGGGCCGAATCAGCTGTAGCCACTAGCCTACGCCACAGCCACAGCAATGTCAGATCCGAGCCACGTCTGTGACCTACACTGTAGCTCATGGCAATGCTGGATCCTTAACCCACTGAGCAAGCCCAGGGCTCAAACCTGCATCCTCATGGATGCTAGTCAGATTCGTTTCCTCTGAGCCACAGTGGGTCATTTTTGGCCCACCCCCAGCATATGGAGCTCCCAGGCCAGGGATCAGATCTGAAACACAGTCGTGACCTTAGCCACAGTTGTGGCAGTGCCGGATCCCTGACCCACTGTGCCAGGCCAGGGATCAAACCCATGTCCCAGCGGCTCCCAAGATGCCACTGATCCCATTGCCCCACAGCAGGAGCTCCTATTTATTTATTTTGTTTTTTTTCTTTTTACGGCTGTGCCTGTGGCATATGGAAGTTCCCAGGATAGGGTCAAATCAGAGCCGCATCCATAACCTACACCACAGCCTGAGGCAACACTGGATCCGTAACCCTCCGCATCGCAGTGGGAACTCCCATTTGTGTCATATTTTAGATTCCACATATAAGTGATATTGTATTGCATTCGCCTTTCTCTTACTTTCTTTACTTAGTATAATAATCTTTATGTCCATCCACGTTGTTGCAAATGGCATTATTTTACTCTTTTCTATGACTGAGTAGTATTCAATTATATATATGTACAACATCTTCTTTATCCATTTAGGTTATTTTCATTTCTTGGCTATTGTGAATAGCACTACTATGAACATAGAGTACATTTTTTGCTGCACCTGTGACATGTGGAAGTTCCTGGGCCAAGTACATGTATGTTTTTGAATTATAGTTTTATCCAGATAATATGCCCAGGAGTGAGATTGCAGGATCACATGGCCACTCTATTTTTAGCTTTTTGTTGTTGTTTTTGTTTGTTTTTCCCTTATAGCTTCACCTGTGATATATGGAAGTTCCCAGGCTAGGGGTCAAATCAGAGTTGCACCTGCCGGCTTATGCCACAGCCGTAACAACACTAGATCTGAGCCACATCTGTGACCTACGCCACAGTTTGTGGCAATGTCAGATCCTTAACTCACTGAGCGAGGCCAGGGATCAAACCTGCATCCTCACCGACTCTATGTCGGGTTCTTAACCCACTGAGCCATAATGGGAACTCCTATTTTTAGTTTTTTTGCGGACCCTCCGTACTGTTTTCCATTGTGGCTGCACCAGTTTATATTCCGACCAATAGTGTAGGAGGGTTCCCTATTCTCCACACCCTCTCCAGCATTTATTAGTTGTGGACTTTTAAATGATGGCTATTCTGAAACCAGTGTGAGGTGGCACCTCATTGTAATTTTGATTTGTAGTTCTTTAATAATTGGTGATGTTGAACATCTTTTCATGTCTGTTGGCTATCTCTGTGTCTTTGGGAAAATATCAATTTAGGTCTTTTGCCCATTTTTCTTTCTCTCTCTCTTTTTGTTTGTTTGTTTGCTTTTTTAGGGCCACACCTGCAGCATATGGAAGTTCCCACGCTAGGGATCTAATCAGAGCTACAGCTGCTGGCCTATGCAACAGCAACAAAGATCCAAGCTGCATCTGCGACCTACACCACAGCTCACAGCAATGCCAGATCCTTAACCCACTGAGCAAGGTCAGGGATCGAACCTGCGGCCTCCTGGTTACTAGTCAGATTTGTTTCCACTGCGCCACAACAGGAACTCCTGCCCATTTTTCATTGGATTTTTTCTTGTTGTTGAGTTGTATGAGCTATTTGTATGTTTTGGAAATCACATGCATTTTATTTTATTTATGTTTTGCTTTTTAGGGCTGCACCCACGGCATATGGAGGTTCCTAGGCTAGGGGCCCAATCAGAGCTGTAGCTACCAGTCTACGCCACAGCCACAGCAATGCCAGATCCTTAACCTTCTGAGCGAGGCTAGGAATGGAACCTACATCCTCACGGATGCCACTCAGATTTGTTTTCCACTGAGCGACAATGGGAACTCCCCTGGAAATCACATGCATTTTAAATGTTGTCAACAAATATGAATTTCTAAAATGCACTCCAGCTGATAAAGCACCCCTGCTAGCTAGTGATCTGTGGATGATCCGTTTGTAACGTCAGGTCTAAAGTACCTTTGTGTTTCTTTTTGGGTTGTTTCTTTCAGATCTTCTAAGGACAGTCCCAAGAGCCAGAGCAGATATGTTTGATGACATTCACAGTGACAGCAGGTACACCCTGGGAGGGTCCATAGCTCATCCTCGAGACACTGGGAGAGAAGGCCTGAGAGGTGATGTATTTCCAGGACCTTCCTTCAGATCAAGCAACCCTTCTGTAAGTGACGACAGCTACTTTCGCAAAGAATGTGGACGAGATCTGGAATTTTCACACGCCGACTCCCGAGACCAGGTCTTTGGCCATCGAAAATTGGGACATTTCCGTTCTCAGGACTGGAAATTTGCACTCCGTGGCTCTTGGGAACAAGACTTTGGCCACTCCCTTTCTCAAGAATCCTCTTGGTCGCAGGAGTATAATTTTGGTCCCTCTGCGCTACTGGGGGACTTTGGCTCTTCCAGGCTGATTGAGAAAGAGTGTTTGGAGAAAGAGAGTCGGGATTACGATGTGGACCGTCCAGGGGAGGCTGACTCTGTGCTCAGGGGCAGCAGCCAAGTTCAGGGCAGAGGCCGAGCTCTAAACATTGTTGACCAGGAAGGTGCCCTCCTAGGAAAGGGGGAGACTCAAGGCCTGCTCACCCCTAAAGCGGGCGTTGGGAAACTTGTCACGCTGAGAAGTGTGAGCACAAAAAAGGTACCCACTATAAGTCGTATCACTCCCAAAACTCAGGGCACTAACCAAATCCAGAAAACTACCCCAAGTTCTGATGTGACCCTGGGGACAAACCCAGGGACGGAAGATGTCCAATTCCCCACTCAGAAAATCCCTTTGGGGCTTAATCTGAAGGATATTCGGCTCCCCAGAAGAAAGATGAGCTTTGACCTCATAGATAAATCTGATGTTTTTTCAAGATTTGGGATAGAAATAATCAAATGGGCAGGATTCCACACCATAAAAGATGATGTTAAATTTTCCCAGCTTTTCCAGACTCTCTTTGAACTTGAAACCGAAACCTGTGCTAAAATGCTCGCCTCATTCAAATGCTCTTTAAAGCCAGAGCACAGAGATTTTTGCTTTTTTACTATCAAATTTTTAAAGCACTCTGCTTTGAAAACACCCAGAGTCGATAACGAGTTTTTAAACATGCTTTTAGACAAAGGTGCTGTGAAAACCAAAAATTGCTTTTTCGAAATCATAAAGCCCTTTGATAAATATATAATGAGGCTTCAAGACCGGCTTCTGAAGAGTGTCACACCCCTGCTTATGGCCTGCAATGCCTATGAGCTGAGTGTCAAGATGAAGACCCTCAGTAACCCCTTGGACTTGGCTGTTGCCCTGGAGACCACCAATTCTCTCTGCCGGAAGTCTTTAGCTCTTTTGGGACAGACATTCTCTTTGGCCTCTTCTTTCCGGCAAGAGAAAATCTTAGAAGCTGTTGGCCTCCAAGATATAGCTCCCTCTCCTGCCGCATTTCCAAACTTCGAGGACTCTACTCTGTTTGGGAGAGAGTACATTGATCACCTGAAGGCCTGGCTGGTCAGCAGTGGGTGTCCACTCCAGGTCAAGAAAGCCGAACCTGAGCCAGCGCAAGATGAGGAGAAAACGGTTCCTCCTACTAAACCTGAAATTCAGGCCAAGGCTCCAAGTGGTCTGAGTGATGGTAAGGAAAGCAGCAGAAGTTTCTGTTTGTTATGATTTATTTATTTATTTATTTTGCTTTTGGGGGGGCACACCCATGGCATATAGCTATAGCTGCTGGCCTATGCCACGGCCACAGCAACTCGGGATCCAAGCCATGCCTGTGATCTACACCACAGCTCACAGCAACGCCGGTTTCTTCACCTGCTGAGCGAGGCCAGGGATTGAACCTGCATCTTCATGGATGCTAGTCGGATTCGTTAACCACTGAGCCATGTTGGGAACTCCATGCTGTGATTTATTTTTCATGTTTCCTTGTAATGTCTCTCATTCTCTTTGAGATTTGTACATGGAAGTCTTTAACCAGTTGGAAACAAATCAGATTTTTAGCAGAAAATTCACAGTGACCAGTATATATGCCTGTCATTCATTCTGTGAGCATGTAAGCGTGTATTCGGAATCTACTGTCAGCCACAGAAGTCCTTAGACTTTCTGAGTCACAGACTCCTCTGGGAATCTGATGAGAAGTTGTGGTTCTTGCCAGAGAAAAATTGCACATATGTTTGTATACAGTTTTGCTTGCACTTTCTGGGGTGTTTGTACCATCGTGCAGCCAAAATTAAGAGGCCTTATTCCACCCCTTTCCTGTGCCCCCCACGACCCCCAGGTAGTACTAGAAGGGAGAATAAATGCTGGGCACTCTCTCTAAGGATTCCCGAGGCCCCTGAGTAAAAGAAATCGCAAAACCCAGCCCCTCCTGTGCTGGGATTATGAGGTGTATAGGAGAGGCCCCAGCCCGCATGGGAGGAGCTGGAGAGTCAGGGAGGCAGTGTTTTGAGAGACAGACAGAGATCAGACAGGTCTGTCCAGGTGGTGAAGGCACCTTTCCACCTGCTCACTTTTTTAGATTGGCTGAAGGTCGAGAGATAACTTAGATATACCTTGTAACCTGCAGTTGATGAGCTGGCTTACTCGGAAGGGGAAAGACCGAGAAGAAGGTAATAGAAACAACTGGCTGTGTGTTGTCCCTTTTCCCTCTCCCTTAGCTCCCAGGATGAATGTTCTCACAGCCCAGACATCCTAGAGGTATGTAGTGGCCATGTGACCAGCAAGGAAGTCCCTTTTCCTCCTGATGCAGTTTTTAGCTTCCATTGCCCCAGCCGAGTGGGGAAGTCTTGTTTTTCCCTAAGTCTCTTCAGTCCTCTCCAGCCTTGTGTAACACACACCAGGCAGGTCCCACCACGATGGGTGGCCACACCTACTCCCAAAGAGGGAGCCTTTCAAAACTGATCTTGAGGCTTAAGCAGGACCGCTGTTCGCCACACCCAACGAAGTAGTGGGGTGGAAAATCGGTGTAACAATGATACTGAAGAGTTCCCGTCGTGGCGCAGCGGAAACGAATCCGACTAGGAACCATGAGGTTGTGGGTTTGATCCTTGGTCTTGCTCAGTGGGTTAAGGATCCAGCGTTGCCGTGAGCTGTGGTGTAGGTCGCAGATGCGCCTTGGATCCTGCGTTGCTGTGGCTGTGGCGAAGGCCGGCGGCTACAGCTCCTGTTAGACTCCTAGCCTGGGAACCTCCACATGCCACAGGTATGGCCCTAAAATGACAAAAAGACAAACAAACAAACAAACAAAATAACAATGATACTGAAGAACTTTGTAAGAAAGATGAAAAAGTCCTCCATAACCTAATGTTGCCCAGTCTGTGCTCTGGCTGTGCTGCTATACAGGCGTGCCTGTAGCTGCAGTCTTGCCATGCGGAGAACACTGCAGTCTGCTGTTTTACAGGATTATCAAGGCTCTTTCCTGTGTTACTATAGCACTTGCTTCATCATGATATTGACTTAATGCAAATTTACTTCATTCCTCTCCATTGGTGTTGGACTCACACTACCTTTTACAAGAGGCTTCTGAGGCTGAGCAGAGCTGGGTTCCCAAGTACTTGGCATCTGTAAGCCTTGTCTTCTTCTTTGATCAGCAGGCAGATGGCGCTAACACCCACATCTCAATGGGACACTGCCCTGCCACTACTTTCATTACTGTCAGAAATGCTGGGGTGACATCTTTGATTGGATATATTGATTATTACTATTATTTTCATTAAGTTTTTTTTTTTTTAATCCTTCTTTAAAGGAGATGTTCTCCAAATGATTGCTGGGCCAAACCTAGGACCCACTTTTTGGCTCTTGCTATGGTCATCCTTAGAGATGATTGTGCAGCAATGGACAAATTTCATTGTCTTTGAAAACTTCTGACTTTGAACCTCTTACTCGTTTGTAAAATTATATAAATCTAGCAGTTCTATAAAATGAGAGCCAACATCAAAAAAAGGGAAGTAGGAGTTCCCGTCGTGGCTCAGTGGTTAACGAATCCGACTAGGAACCATGAGGTTGCGGGTTCGATCCCTGGCCTTGCTCAGTGGGTTAACGATCCGGCGTTGCCGTGAGCTGTGGTGTAGGTCGCAGACGCGGCTCGGATCCTGCGTTGCTGTGGCTGTGGCGTAGGCCGGCGGCTACAGCTCCGATTAGACCCCTAG